>PVKN010025990.1:0-13956 GCA_004027915.1 Capromys pilorides
AAAAAAAAAAAAAAAAGCAAACTTTATAGGAAACAGCCCCCTCTAAGTGCCCCTGTGCATGCCTAGGCATAGTTATTTATTGTGACCACCTTCTAATATACATACCCCCAATTTCCTTTGGACCAGCAACTGAACTGTATCATTTCATTAGCAACACTGAGAATGTCTCACTTGGCCCTTCTCTGCTGCCTCCTTCCTAACAGCAGGGAAGATTAAGCAATGGCAGGACAGGCCATAAATGAGATGATAATAAGAGCAGAAACTGAACACCTGTCCCTGAGGGCCATGCAGGTACCTGGGAAATGGGCAATTAGAGAAAACCAGGAGGTGCAAAGAGCATGGCATCAGGAAAATAAAAATAATAGGCAGGTGGGAGGCTGAGAACACTCAAGCAGGAAGCATAGCACTGTGGAATTCTAGAATGATTATACAGGAATCCATACAGCAAGAAGGGTTGGTAGCAGGTAGCCCAGAACCCTGTTTAGAGAACAGAGTTTGAGGACAGATTAGGACAGACCCTGTACCCCAGAACAGAGGAGTGGATTCGAAATTAAAACAGATACTAAAGATACAGAAAAAGAGGGCAAAGATCCAGGTAGCATTATAAAGATAAAGATGGAACTTTGGTCCAAAAAAAAAAAAAGTTTCACTAGTAGAAATAAGGTCTAATATCAGGTCAGGTAGACTTGCACAGAAGCTTAGTGGCCAAACTTCAGCCTCACTTATTTCCCTTCCTCTATTTTCCTGAGTTGAAGAAGTCTCCAAACTGCAGAAAATATTTGGTAAGAACCAACTGCATATAAAATTTTGATCTCACTAACTGGACTAAATATTCCTGTAGTACCCTTATATGTGTGTTTCTGTTACTGCACTTACCTAACAAATAGCTACCTAGCACTTGATAGGTGTTTTCAGGAGATGGCGCAGCAGAGAAACAGGCAGAAGGACAAAGGGAAAGAGGCTTTATTTTCTTGGAGGACATGGGAGAGAATATGGGAAAGGATGAGGAATTTTCTCTCTCTTTATGAGACAAAGGGAGGCTGAGGCTTTTATGGCCATTTGCCAGGAGTGGAGTTTGGAGGGGATGTTTAGATATACCTGAGGGAGCTGATTGGCGGTCTTCCCTGAGGCAGCAGAAAGGGTGAAAGTAAATTATGTCTTGGGCTAAGTTGGAGAAGAAGGGGGAGGTGGTCCTGGGAGCATAGACCTTTGTTTTAAGGGCATCGGCCATATTAGATGATCACCACAATGATTTTAGCAATTCATACTAGGGTCAGAACCTATCAGCACTTGATAATTCAGACACTCAGTACATGTCATAAATCAGTAAAGGAGGCTCAGAGAAATTATATCACACAACTGGTGAGAAGCAAAGCAAGAATTTGAACCCAAGCACTCAGGCATGAAGTCCATACTTGTAACCACAGTCCACACCCTTCCGCTCCCTTTGTCATGATTCATCTGTGTTTCTGTTTTTCTCTGGAGTTTAAAATATGGTTTCTGCTATCAAGCACTACAGGCGCTTTTGTGTTCCCAGGGCCTCATGCCTAACAAATGATCAAAGGAATGAATGAGTGTCTAGCATGGTAAGTGGTCAAACAGCAAGGACTATGTGGTCCTTGATGGAGGGAGCCGCAAGGGAATACTGGATTCAATTAGTGTGATCTGCACAACTGTGTGACAGAAGGCAACCAAAATCAAAGACAGAGCAACTGATACAGCTGTGTGGGGGAGGTGCTACAGTGTGGCTCATAACAGAAGCTGTAGATCAGGGGCTTTAAAAAGTAACTGAGGTCAAGAGAGGCTGAAACACAGGAAATGGTTTCAAGTACAATGACTTGTTACTTGAAAATGCCCCACCTCCTACTTGCCCTCTGGTGGCTTATATTCTGCCCCACACCTGAGAGAATATATGGATTTGTTCAACTATAATTTGCATGTGAATATGACTGTTTCCATAGGTTACTGTTGGGCATCTTATACGATTGACATACAATGACCTTTGGATGATAGTCAACTATAATAAGCACAGCTTATATTCAGACCATCAAAAGGACAGAGAGATAGTAAACACAGAACAAATCTGCCTAACAGCATAAAGTCAGAAAGGTCACTTCCAAGAAAAGACTTCATAAATGTTTGAAAACTCAATGGCCCCTGTTCTAGTCAGGGTTTCACTAGAGGAACAGATATAATACAAGGAACAGATATAACACAAAATGTGCCAGTCTGAGTCAGATGGGGAAGTGTGTTGAGAGCGTCTGCACACTGCCAACTGAAGGATTCAGTCCCAAGGCTTTTATACTCACAGCAGTGTTCCATCCCTAACCGGTTTCTACCGGTTCCTAACAGTCTCTAACGGTCAGCTGTTGTGTCTGAAAAGAAGGCAGAAGAATCTGGTACAGAAAGCTGAAGGATCCAAACTAGAGGTTCACAGAAAGCTGAAGGGTCCAAACTAGAGGCTTATGGAAAGCTGAAAGGTCCAAACTAGAGGCTGACGAGTCTGTGCAGGAAGCCAGGAGATAAAGTCCAAACTGAGTTATACTGGGGCAGGGCCTTCATGGCTCACAGTCTGAAACAGCCAGGCAATGTAGCCAAATTGATAAAATGTATTGAGCACCAGGCATACAGCCAAGTTGACAAAATGTATCAACCACTACAATCCACCCCTTGCCAACTTGGCAACTAGACGTATTTCTTTAAATCAGTCTCCAGATACAGAGATAGGTATATAATTGCATCAAACATTGTCGTAACTATACTATCCTACATATAAACAGAAATGCACTCATACCTCAACATTGACATAGGTTAATCCTTAAGAACTAGTACTAAATCTATCCATATTATATTATAATACAACTGCATACAGAGGTGAAATAGTACAATAATAATCACCTTTTCTGTAGCTGATCACGGGGTAGTAACTGATATTTGGAACTACCTTCTTCTACTACCCATTCTGTATTCCCTTGACTCTTAGCAAGTACCTCAGCAGGTCTTGGTTCTTTCCCTGGTGGAGTGACCCATACCTTCTTTCCTGAAGGCTCTGAACTATTTGTCATTGTGCCTGTATTAGGTTGTTGTAGCTTCCCATTCACCTTAATAACAGGGCACTGCAATACTAAGAGTTGCCCCAAGGGATCTCCTGCATGCTATGTATATTCTTCCTTTCCTCCATTGTGGAGTAGTAATCCAATTTCCCCTTGATAGTCTGGGTCAATCACCCCTGACAACACCATGATTCCTTTTTTAGCTTGTTTACTCAAAGGCATGAGGAGTCCAAAGTGACCAGGGGGAAATCTTAGCTTCCAGTTCAATGACATGATTGCTGTGCTTCCTGGTACAAGTGTTCCCCCCTCTGGGCCTAGGACTTCTAGTCCAGCAGAGCATAATGTTGTGGAGACAGGAAGCAAAAATTTTGCTAGTGGATCACTAGGGGTAGTGGTGAATGGTACCATATCTACTCCCACCCTTTGATTCCTGGACCCATGAATCCTGGTTATGGAAGACACAGTACCATACAGAGGGTGCTGATTCAAAGCATATACAGCTTGTTGAAGTATCTTACCCCAGTCCTGCAAACTATTGCCACCTAGCTGGCATTGTAACTGCATCTTCAAAAGCCCATTCCATCGTTCCATCAATCCAGCTGCTTCTGGATGATGAGGTACATGGTAAGACCAGTGAATTCCGTGAGCATGAGCCCACTGTTGCACCTCTTTGGCTGTAAAATGTGTTCCTTGGTGAGAAGCAACACCATGTGGAATACCATGGCGGTGGATAAGGCATTCTGTAAGCCCACAGATGGTAGTTTTGGCAGAAGTATTACACGCAGCAAAGGCAAATCCATATCCAGAATGTGTCTATGCCTGTGAGGACAAAGTGCAGTCCCTTCCATGATGGAAGTGGTCCATTATAATCAACCTGCCACCAGGTTGCAAGCTGATCACCCCGGGATATCATACCACATTGATCGGGGACTCAGTTGGCCTCTGTAGCTGACATATTGGGCATTCAACAGTGGCTGTAGCCAGCTCGGCCTTGGTGAGTGGAAGTCCATGTTTCTGAGCTCATGAATAACCTCTATCCCTGCCACCATGGCCACTCTGTTCATGGGCCCACTGGGCAATAAAAGGAGTGGCTGAGGAAGAAGGTTGGCCACTATCCACAGAACGGGTTATCTTATCCACTTGGTCATTAAAATTGTCTTCTGCTGATGTCACCTTTTGGTGAGCATTCACATGCGAAACAAATATTTTTACGTCCTTTGCCCATTTGGAAAGGTCTATCCACATACCTCTTCCCCAAATATCCTTGTCACCAATTTTCCATATGTGTGTGTTTATATTGATTTAACAAAGTAAATATTGACTTTGTTAAATGAACTTGAATGCTTTTCTTCTTGGTTTAGTAGATGGGAAGAAGTGTAAGGACCTCTAAGAGTTTACACAGGAAAACAGCAGCTTCAGGATACAGCCTTGGCAAAGCCGAGGTGGAATGAAAATGAATCTAAGATAATATCAGAGATAAAGATGGGACAGTGGGCTCTATCCCATGCTAGTGGTTGCACAAACTATTTCTGAAAGCCACTAATACTATGCTTGCTGTTTTCCAATGTACTTTCTTGAAGCCAAACTCATTCTGATTAGTGATGAATAAAACGCCTTTGGCAACACATTCCTACCCTTGTGAGAAACCAGGGTAAGAAAGTAGGCTTCAGGGCACAAGGACCAAGCCCATTCAAAGCAAACAGTTCCTAAGACTGTTTACAAAGAACAACCTTTTTCCTTTAAAAGAGGCAAATATGGAAAATCACCCCGCCAGACTTTGCTTGTTATTAGTATTATTATTTTTTTTTAGCACTTCTGAAATTCAAGGAGGACATTGTCCCAGCCAAGACATCCAGACCTCTTCACACTGCAAAAGGACAAGTTGGGAAGCATGTTGTATCAGAGACAGAAAGAATTCACTGATGTCCTATCAGAATAAAAGGATTTGCTGCTTTCCTAAAAGCATGTTTTATCATAACTACTTAAACTTACACAATGACTATGTCTAATGCTTCCAGCTAAACAGCTCCTGGCCCAGCTTGAAAATTCTCACTACTTTTCTATCACATTATCCAGAAGAATTTCATAATTTGTCTGTGTTCTCGTGGACGGGCATTGCCAAGACCAGAGAAAGATGTTAGTGAGTTGCCCACCTTCGTTGGCTTTTGTGGCTGGAACATTTTAGCTTTCTGGTCAGAAATAAAGTATTACAATATTACTAAAATGCTTTCAGACAAGCAATTTTGTGTGCTCAGCTGCTTTGTATATGTGCAAGAGATATTACATAGACATGGTCACACATGGTTTGAACAAAGCCAAATGGGCTCAAACTGTTTTCTTCTTTCAGGTGTCCCAGGTGCCAGGCATACTTGATGCAAGCTTACTTGAGTCTTTACCGGCTTACATTCTGAAATGATGAAGCCAATTAAAACAATAGTGTTATGAGAAGTGGGTAGAGCAAGACGGTGTTCAAATCTTGTGTACCTGGAACTTGTTCTAGAAATGGAAAAGGCTATAGAGTACACAAAGAGAAAAATCACTCACTTAAATTATCCATGTTCTTATGCTATTAAAAGAGGTGGAGCAAGGTGGAGCAACAATCTTTAATAGAGCTTCATTGTGCATTTTATCTCTGAAGTAGGCATTCAGATGCTTGCAGGGGTTCACTTGTGATTATGCAGATCCCGAGAGTGAAACACCCACAGAAAAGGAATTGTCACAGGGCCTCCTGCTTCACCCTTCTGTGTGTACACTGCAGAATGAGAGGGCCCTGGGGCAGCCTCTGCCTGAACCTGCCCAGAAGTGAAAGGCAGGGTGTAGACATCAGCTTGCTGCCAGCTGGGCTGACGTGCTAGTGTGCACCTGAGGCAGCCGCACCACCACCAGGAGACTCTCATTCCTCACCCTGAAAATCCAGGGTGCTGTGCATGGAACTATCACCTACCAACTCCAGCCCTAGCTATCAATTGGCTTACTGTTTCAAAATCCTTTAAAATATAAATATGTGTAACTTTGTATATATATTTTTTTTGAATGGAGATTTGCTTTAAATATAAAAAATATATTTCACAAGGATGTTGCTACTTAAATTGTGTTTTAAAGTAAAAGAGATAAGTTGTAAAGAGCCTTGACCTTTTTTTGGTGTGTGTGTGGCCAGCTCAGCCCAGGTGGGGCTGGCATAGTATGTGGTGCTGGGGTTCAAACCATGGTCCCTGCACTTTGCCTAAGCTTATCTAAGCAGGCTTATTAGACCACTGAGCTAAGCCTTAACCATTTCTTAAAAAGAGAATTAGGTTTTGAACAAGGAAAAGGAATGAAGTAATTATATAATTAATTTTATAATTAATACTAGATTGTTTACAAGCACAAACAGAAAGAATTTGGAAGTTTATGCCATGAGTGTGTAATACTCTAGTGACTATTATTGATATATTTTTATTTTGCCATATTAAACTACCCAGGGTTTGGGAGAGAGCTTGGCAGTCTAAGCACCTGTCTGGCAAGCATAAGGACCCAGGTTCTATCCCTGGTACAGCACTGTCGTGCTGCCGCACCAGCCACTGAAACCAATCATGGTGGCACATGCCTGTAATCCCAGCACTGGGGAGGCTGAGACAGGAAGGTCACTACAAGTCTAAGTTGTATAGTGAGACCACATACCAAATAAAGGAAGAAATAATAGATTTTTTAAAAAAATAAAAATAAACTACCCAATACCCATCTCAATACATTATCATTCTATATTCATTTGTAAAGTACTGTGATAATCTTTCATCATTCACATAATTATTACAAGTCTCCAACACTGTATGTATTTCTTTTAGATAATGGTGAGCAGTGATCGCAATATTTCAATTCCTGAAGTATAAACGCCAGCTTTCATTCTTAGACTATGCTGAATATACGCACTACCTCAATGAATCTCAGCTGGAGTCAGTTATGTTTGTTTTCTGTTTACTTATACACCCTGTCTCCCCAAGAAAGGATTTGAAGTTACTGCTGCACTTAGTCCTTTAGAGTCCAACAGTAGCAGAAACCAGTATTTCTGGTTCCTTGTGATCTGTGGAACCTTCCAAGTGCTGATTCATGGCCATCAGAGACCTGTGGAGACTGGCTGCAAATAACCTCCAGTAGAACCAACCCCTCAAGCTTGCTTCATCAGTCAAGAGTAAAGCCAACCAACGTCTTGAGCTTTGTAGAAGTCTTACTTTTGTTATCAGTATAGAAGAGACAATCACTTCCACTTTGACCCCTAACTTGACCAGGTAAAGAATGGACCCAACCTCAACCACTTTCTCAAAGATGACATCCTAGGCTCTCACTTCAACTGTTAGTGTAGACAACAAAAACTCACACTGCTGCCAACTCACAGCATACACAACTGTGTTCCATTGACATCATATTTCTTCTTATCCAGATGGCTTTCCAAATCTAGTCTTCCCATTCTTGTATTTCTACTGTTCATGGAAGCCAAAGGTTTTCTAGGAAATCCTTGTTAAGTGGCTAAATCTTCAATGTTTTGATAGCACAGAAATATTCCTTCTAGGCTATGAACTTGTCACTCCTTACCTGACTTTTTTTTTTTTAATCTTTTATTTATTTATGTATTTGGCACAAGGTCTCACTATGCAGCTCATGTGATACTTCTATCTCTGCCTTCTCAGCACTGGGATTATAGGTATGTGCCACCATGCCCAGGTTCAGTGGCCAGCATGGTGCCTTCGGGCCAGCACAGCATGTGGTACTGGGAACCAAACCTAGGTCCTTGCACTTGCCAGGCAGGTGCTTAAACCATCGTGCTATCTCCCCGTCCTTCATCACCTAACTTCAGGTAATTTTCAAACAGGAACTTCCAGAAAGGAAAAAGTCTGATTCTCTGTAAACTGGGGCTGATTATCTAAGTGGCAATTTTCTTCCTTGAGTTTAAGAATTAAATGAACACTCTATTGGAAACATGACTCTGCAGTCCTGGTGATACAGGGAGAAAAAACTGATCCCAAGTGGATGACCTCCAAAATAATCTAGAGGAAAAATGATCTTCAACCTGAAAAGTACCTGGGATGAGTTCATGTTCTCTAAAACTGACGAATGAATTTTAGGAACAAATGGAGGTTATGAGCAGAACATATTTATTGAGGGAAAGAAAGCTCCTGTCCAAGAGAAGAACAGGAGAGGAATCCTGAGCAAGTTGTCCCCAGGAAGCTGTTTCTCCCAGAGACTTTTATAGGGGAAAACCATGTGGTGAGGCACGTCTAAGGTTGTGGAGAAGACATGGGAACTCGCTTAGGTGGGTATGAGGTGGGACAAAACTGTGATCAACCAATGAGATTACAAGCACCATTGTTCAAATAAAATAGATTAAAATCGGGATCCAATGAGAAGGCAAATCACAAGAATACCACCTATTGGGTTTGGGCTTATGACTCTTTCCAGGCTATTTCAAGGTGACTGATAATTATTTAGCATATCAATCCCTGATGCCCACCCTTAAGGAAGTATGTAGTTGCTTTTGTTTACTCTTGTCTTGAGACCTGGCCCATGGTGGAGGAGTGTCTGCCTCCAGTTGTAAAGTCACCTTGTCTTCCATGTCCTCCTTGAGGGCCTGGCCCTGTCTAACTGCCTATAATAGTTTTATCTAATTTAGCTATCTACAACACTGGCATATTTTGATTTTTTGTTTTATTTACTTATTTAGTCTTTTTTTTAGACAGAGTCTCATTATGCAGTTCAGGCTGGGCTTGAGCTCACTTTGTAGCCCAGGGTGGTCTCAAACTCACAACAATCCTCCTGCCTCAGTCTCCAGAATGCTGGTATTTATTTATTTATTTATTTATTTACTTTTATTTTGTTGTTGTTGTTATTTAGATTTTTTTGGAAATGTAACATTGTACGCTAAAGTAATATGTTAGGAGAGACATCTTGACTTGTTTCTAAATAATCTTGTGGTTTCAAATTAGCTGTCCCAGACATGCAGACCCGTCGCAGGATGACCTGAGCGTGCTTCAACAGCCACTGTCTGCAGCCTCAGCATAATGCTCTACCTGAAAGTGCTCTAATCTCCCTCTGCAACCAGCCTTCCTTCTGTGAATCACAAATTCCCAAAGGAGAAAGAAGTGGATAGTGGCAGCCCTTCACTTATATTGCTCTGGAATTTCCCTGTCCTTCTACACTTTCTAGCTCCAATCCCCAGCGTGCTCTGCTTCAACTACAATATGGAGCTCCAGCTTTCAGGCAAAACTCTCTCTCAAAAGAATATCTGCAAGCCGGGCATGGTGGCGCACTCCTGTAATCCCAGCACTTGGGAGGCTGAGGCAGGAGAATTGGTGCAAGTTTGAGACCAGTCTGGGCTGCAAAAATGAGCTCAAGGCCAGCCTGAACTGCACGAGACCCTGTCTCAAAAAGACAAAAAAAATGAATATCTGTGCTTTTCTCTCACAAGAAAGTCCTTCTACCTCCCATCCCCAGAACCCTACCTGTCACATGATGGGGTCAATAAATGTTAAATAATTAATTAATTAATTAATTTATGAAAGAATGAGTTCCCTTCTCTTTAGTTCACCTATTTTAGCTCCAGTCCCCTGAGGACTCCTTCTTTATCTGTACTACTGATGCAGGGGAAAATGATCCCCAACTGAAGAGTTTGTGTTCTCTAAAACTGACGAATGAATTTTAGGAACAAATGGAGGTTATGAGCAGAACAGATTTATTAAGAGAAAGAAAGCTCCTGTCCAAGAGAGAGACAGGAGGGGGGTCCCGAGTGAGTGTCCCCACCCCCAAGCTGTCGCTTCTAGGGACTTTTATAGAGAAGACATGGGAACTTGCTTAGGTGGGACAAAGATTATGGTCAACCAATGAGATTACAAGCACCACTGCTCAGGTAACATTGATTAAGATCGGGATCCAATGGGAAGGCAAGTCACGTGGCAAGCGGGCAAGAGGTTCACCCATTGAGCTTGGGCTCATGACTCTTTCCACATGATTGATACTTATTTAGCATATCAATCCCTGATGCCCACCCTTAAGGAAGTATGTAGTTGCTTCTGTTTACTCTTGTCTTAAGATCTGGCCCATGGCAGAGGAGTGTCTGTCTCTAGTTGGAAAGTCACCTTGTCTTCCATGTTGTCCTTCAGGGCCTGGCTCTGTCTGACTGCCTATAATATTTCTAACTCAGCTGCCTACCACACTACCTTTAAGTATCAGCCTGCCAAGGACCAGCTTTTCTACAATGGTGTCAGCTTAGATAAGCAAAGACCCTTCAAGCATAAGTTACTCTGTCTTGCTCTATGCCTTCACAGTGCTGAACCCGCATCCAATATTAAATTTTTTCCTTATGTTAAATTTAATAAATAAAAATAATTATAGAACTCTATCTCAATCACGACATTTTCCACTGCTTATTCTTTTACATAAAGTATCCAGACTTTCAGATGTCAGGGGTTTTTAATTAATCTTTATAAGCATGTAAACTTTTTTAAAGGATGACATATAAAAGGAGAATAGTAAACAAAAGGATTCAGAAAACACACACAAAAAGAATGTTGTCTCTTTGCATTGTCTTTAATTTAATCAGAGAAAAAAAATTAGCCTTTAAAATAGCATTTACAATGGTGCTAGAAAGAATGACTAAATAGATCACATATTTCTCTGCCTCTATTCCCACACAGAAGATCTCCTCTTGTCCACACCATTTGAGGCCAAAGAGGAGCAAGAATGTAAATAGAACAGATTTTGAGAGGCAGAAAGCAATCTAGAAACAATAAATGTCATTTTCAATTTTCTTGTGTCCATAATCGTCACCTATTAATCCTCCTAAGGAGAGTAAAGGGAGGCTTGCCATGCAGTGTTATGACCATAGTCTTATTGTTTCATCTTCCAACACTCGTTGAAGAAGAAAGCTTGGGATCTAAAGAGAAGCGCCCACATCTGGAGTTGTGATCAGCACTCCAAGACAGAAGAATCAGTGACTGGCTGAAATGGCTTCACATCTGAGCCCTTTGAAGTAGAAAGTTCTCCACTGTTATCCATGACTAGTCCAGACATCACCCACTTCTGGCCCGGTGATATGGAGTTTCTATTTGTAGTGTTACCCGAGTGAACATCAAATGTGAAAAACAGGCACTCTGCTGTCTCATCAAAGGTTTACATTAGTGTGGGTAAGAAAGACCCTGATAGTCTCATCAAATGGCATTCCATCTGCCTGACATCAAAGGGCAGAGTAGTTGACCTAGCAGAAAAGTTATGATCTCTATGTCATTTGTTTTGTATACAGCAGTACATTTTATATAGTCTGGATTTTATCTTCTACCAAAGTCAATCGCTTATCAATCACCTTCTACCTACTAAGTCACGTTTTTTGTGTCATCATCTAATTTGGGCACAATCCTCACTATGAAACCCTCTCTTAATCTGATCACAATGTACTCACCTGCTTCTCCTGCCCCTTGGCCATTCTTTCACAATGTTATCATCACTTCCTCTACTTCGTCCTGTCTTCACAAACACATTGTTCCTGAAAGTTCCCGAGGCTCTTGCTTTTCTTGGCAATCTTATTCTCTACCTAATTTCTATTATACCGACTTATCCACCCACATCCTAGTGTCAAATTCTCCCTAGAGGAGCTTTTACCTACTTCTAGGACGTTATACTCACTGTATTCATTTTTCAAATATGGCACATCTGCATGTAAACCAATTCTTCCTTCTCTCTTTCAGATTCCCTTGTATGGGTCCTCCAGCTTCCCAGCATTGTCCTAGGTTCTTCAGGACCCACACTTAATTCTTCCATTTAACTTTTCCCTGGCCATTTTTCTGCTTCAAGTCACTGTGATATATTCCTAGTAAGTTCATGTGTGATATAGAACATATCCTCCCTTGTTATTTGGTCAATTATGCGCTTATTCTATGCTTCCTTCTAGAGTTCAGCCCCTGGAGAAAACACTACATCTTACTCTACTTAGTTGATCCTGCAAATCTAACACAGAATCTGGCAGAGTAAAACTATTCAGTTAAAAAAGTGAAAAGTGAGTGCATTTTATTCAGATCTTCTGTAGATGACTACCCTTTAACATTACAGTTAACAACACTCAGCTATAATTACACTGAGTATCAGTAGTCTGTGAAAAACTACCATAATCCCATACCATTCAGAGTTCTTGCTGTATGGAATTTATTATGTGCATTGACCACAGTTTCAGTCATCAGTACCACATTTTTTAAAATCTATATTTAGAAGGGTCACTGAAATGTGTGGGAACCAAATATGCCTGTCACTAAAGTTATTCCTTTGCTTCCCCAGTAGCAGGATCCCTTCTCCAGTTCCCCATAATTTCCTTGTCCTGTTATTGCTCCCACTCTTGGTTATGAGAGCTCTGTACGCTACAAGATACATTCCAAACATTGCAACTTTAATTCAATGAAGGCACACACCTCTGAGGGTGACTCAGCGTTGAAATACTGCTTTTGCTGACTGCATTGTTGACTCAGCCTGGAATTCACTAAGCACAGATGAGGGGTTATAGGACTAGATTTGGTTGGTTTGTTTAATTTCATTTGATAACAGGATCAGCACCTTACTGGAAGGTAACATGATCAAACTGTCTGATTTCCTAGCCTACATTCCAATGTTAGTTACATGGCTTTAAACTCCCCAGTAAGAAAGAGAGTGGGTTTATTGTAGCCTGGAGCACTAAATAGAAACCTGCCTCAACCTATCCTCTGCCACATACAAAGGTTTAAGAAATTTTGAAGAAATCATTCCATTGGTATGTATTCTGAAACAAACAGGTAAACAAAGCATCTTTAAGAGCATTTCATCCAATTCATTATTTTTTCTTTTAAATGTGTGGCTAGTGGACTGTACAAAGTTAGTACATGCGCTCACACCACTGATCTGTGAAGAGTTTAATTTACTAAGTTAATGGAGAAAACACAAGAACAGAATTAAAGGTGCATTTACAAATCAAATTCAATTCACATTTAATGGCTGGCAACCTTGCAAGCTAATGTTTGGAAGATAGCCTACCCTTCAACAGTAGCTCCAGCAACAAGCTCCCTGAAACAATGCTGCCAATTTGTTTTTAAGGTGGAGAAGCTCAGATGTCATCACTCAGCTGTTTACTCCTCTTCCCTTCCTACAATCTTGCATCCAATCTCCTGCCCCGCCTTATTTGCAACCCATCCCTCCTCACACTCCCACATTCCAGACAACCAAAGGGCT
This sequence comes from Capromys pilorides, assembly GCA_004027915.1. NCBI lineage: Eukaryota > Metazoa > Chordata > Mammalia > Rodentia > Capromyidae > Capromys > Capromys pilorides. Next base: position 13,269 of record PVKN010025990.1, read on the forward strand.
CTCTCTTCCTCCTTGTGGATCCTCACTTTTACATTTTTGATGATATTTGGTTGCCGACTAATTGGCCTCACTTTCAAACCTCAGTTCAAAACTTAAGTTCTTTGGTTCTTTTCCTGGTGATTCACTTTATCTTCATCTCTCAATTTTCACTGTTTTTTACTTTGCATTTGTTGTCATTGTTTCTATCTCTATTTCCACTGCTAGCTTATAAATTTCTTTTTCTTTCTTTTTTTTAAACATGTAAATTTCTTTAGGGCCAAAGAGAACTCTTTTTTTGTTTGCCCAGAGCATAAGACAAACTTTTGCTTATGACAGTCTATTGAGATATCTCAGATATCTGAAGAATGGTTGAAAAAGATGTGGTATTTTCATAAAATGGAATATTACTCAGCTATCAGGAATGTTAAACTAGAAGACTTCATATATAAGTGGATATATCTTAAACATACTTATAAGTGAAGTAAACCAGACCTACATATGTAAATATCATGTAGTCTCCCTAGTATAAAGACTCAAAAGAAGAAAATAAATAGATAGATAGATAGATAGATAGATAGATAGATAGATAGATAGATAGATAGATAGATAGATAAATTTTGGGGGTTACCAGGAATCAAACTCAGGACCTTGTGTTTTCTGTATCCTCACACCCTATAAATTTTTTTTAGAAGAGTGACTTAAATACAAA
>PVKN010025991.1:0-13956 GCA_004027915.1 Capromys pilorides
TATTAGACATGTGTGACAGTGTTGAAAACTTACTTAATATAATTATGTGATATTTTGATATAAATCTATATTAATATTAATCTATTTGTTATTGTAAGCCACATTAAGCACTATGGTGCCTGATTTGCAAGTATTGCTTGATGTAAACTCAGCATATCTGCAAGGCCAATCTCACCATCTCCAATTCACAGAAGAAGAAACTGAGGCTCCGGGTGTTTAAGTCGCTTATCCTAGACAATGCAGCACATCTGTGGCCCTTGAGTTTAAACTCTTTAGACTCAGAAGCCCACACACACACCATCAAGCTTCATTACATCAAAATGGAAAAAGAATAGTAAAGTATCTTTAAGCACAGTTTCTTCCACATTAAACAGGATTAACTGGGAATATGGTCTTCTGCAGTATCTTTGATTTAAATAAACCCTATAAAACTCTTACACAATGTAGACTATCATAGATTTCTCAAAATATGCTTTTCCTTAATAATGGTTTGGAAATGAGAGAACTCTTTATGAAAAGACTCTTGGGCAGTGTGTCTCAGTGAAAGAGCAATTCTTTGAAAAACGATCTTTTTGGTATTTTAGGCCACTTAAATATATTAAATCAGCTTCCTTTGGACATTTGACTGATGAGTTGGTAGAAAATTTTAAGTCAAGAAAGACAGTCTTTTGATTGACTAGATTCTTTGTGTCTCCAGCTATCTGCAAGATGGATTAAACAGTGATTTTCTTTTGAGAGTGTTTTAAGATTTGTTAAACACTATTTTCATAAATTTTCTTATCATTCCTTGGTCCTAGGAAAATTACTGATAGAATTCAATCATGCAGAGTAAGATTCACAAACTTGTGCAGGAAGCAGTTTGCAAATTCTCAAAAGAGATGTGGTCGCCTCTGCTTTCTTTGTGAAGACAGATGGGCCACCCATTTTTCCAAATAGTCTTTGAGCTCGGTGTGCATAATATAGCAGGACAACAGCTCAGGATTTTCAAGGGCAGTGGTGTAGAACCATAAAGAATGCATCACAATGAAATTAAAACAGTGTTTCAGGAAATATTGAAGGAAACACCCTATGTGCCAACGGAGGATAAGGCTAAAGGAAAGAAAGGCAAGTTTGGAAACAGCTTTGCCCTAACAGTCCTGCCTGGGAGTCACATATATAAATGAAAGAGGCATGCCATTCAATGTGCTGAGAGGAAGAGAATTAAGACCATCTGAGTTTCTGTGAGGGAAGAAATGGCCTTCCAAAAGCCACTCATTTCTATATGATGTAGTTGCACAAATATTTTACCATTCAATAAAAGTTCCCAAGTATGTCTTTGTTTCTGTTGTTTTGAAATGTGCTAATTGAATACTGTGCTTGCAGTTGGTTTTGGGGGCTGATATCTGGGGTGTGTGTGTGTGTGTGTGTGTGTGTGTGTGTGTGTGTGTGTGTGTGTGAAATGGAGCCAGTCATGACAGTAGGGCAGAAGTGTGCTTGTGACTAGGAACTTAGAAAAAATGGGTCATCCAGGCCAGCCAGAGAAGCAATAGGACTGTGATAAAGAAATAAAAGAAGGTGCACAAAGGAAATGTGGAACAGAAAACTGAAGATGAGGGAGAAAGGATTTGGAGAGATTCGTCAAAAATATGTAGTCGTAATTATGAAGAAAATCTCAGTTTCAAATTGCATCTTCGCCGGCTAGCTGCCCTGCCGTCCCACACACCCAGCAGACATCTCTGCGCTGCGCTGTCCTCAGCTTGGTCATTTGGTTCATCCTGACCTTTAGCTTTCTATTCTCAAAATGTTACTTAAAATGGCTCAGTTCAATATAGATCGCGCTCAGGGAAAAGCCCATCTAAATTCGTATAACTGATTTGGAATCATGTTTATTTAAATAGACACTGTTTCCATGAGACCTGTCTGGACAATGGAAGCGGGGAAGGGTAGGGGCAAGTACCTCGCTTCATTAAAATATTTCTTCCTGTGTGTGCTGAGAATGTCAAATGGCCACAGTACTCTCCTCCAGGGACTTTATAATCAAGCCCAGGACCCAGTTAGATGAAAAAGGGGCTTTTTTAGCCTTAACAAAGTCGTATTCTTTCTTACACCAGTCCTTTCTTTCTGTAAAGAATAAAATGAAAATTTTAAACCTGTTTATAAAAAATGTTTCCGCCTATTAGGCTGTAATAGGGAACAGGAGTTTTATTTAGTATGCAGGAAGAATAAAGTTATATTTTTACCCCATCCTGCACAGGAATACGAAACTCCAAGAAGCACAGACCTCTTTCCCTGATAATCTTTTTTTCCCCTCTGAACTACTAAGTGTTCACCAAACCCTAACAATGTTCAGTACCTACTACTGTTTTAGATGTAAGAAAGCATTCGTGGGAAATAATACTTATCTTCCCTCAGTTTGCATTATAACAGATACATTTAATTTCTTTGGTCAGTACGACAATATTTTGGCATAAAATTCAGGAATGGAAATTCAAACGCCTATGAGGGCCAGATAGAATAGGAAGGCGTGAAGATTAGCTTGAGGACTGGCTGGATCAATGGCTAAACTGAAGACATTGATACAATAATGAATCTTAAAGCAAAAACTCTGAAACAATTTGGATTTGGCAGATTTTGGGGGGCATATTTTAATATAAATTTTAAAATATTCATTTATTTTAAAAAGAAAAAAAGCTGACTTTCAAAAAGATACTAGGAGAGTAACAATAATTAATGCACTGCATATTGTTATCTTCCGAGTAGTTACTCAGGGTACAAGACATAGGCATGAGGTACTGTACAAATAATATTGGTACAAACCTTTCTTTCCAATGAACCATGAGATATTAATAGTATATATATATATATATATATATATATATATATATATATATAATAGTTTTCCTATCCTCTGTCCCCCATCACGGTTTCTTTTTTATGTTTTGCAACTCCTAAATTTGCCACACCTGGCACAGATAAATGGAATACATATGTGATTATATGAATGCACTGAGCAGAAATAAAAACGGCATTCAATATTGCGGGTAGCCAAGAGAATAGCTCACTGGCCTTAGTCAGGGAAGGTTTTCCAGAGAAAAACCATGATAAGATATATGCCTGCCCTGAAGACCTTCAGATCACGGGAGATTTCTGTACACTGTGTGACTTGTCTCCTCTGGTATTTCTCTTCTAAATATCCCTTTTAAGCTATCATTTACTTTTAGGTGTTGTTTTTTTTTTTTTTTTTAAAAAAAAACAAAAAACAAATGTGAGAGTCAGAAAACTAAAGAAATGGAAGTGCCTTTTCTCCTTTTGCTAAAGAAGCAATTCAGGGCCTCTTGCTAGAGTAGGGAGCCCTAACTCCCTACTAACAGTAGGGAACTGGCTCACCTGGAATCTAAAACCCTAAAACTGAAGGCCCACAACACAGCAGCAGTAAACCAGGCAGCCAAGAGCACGGTGCTAATTCTCCAATGATGAATCACTTCTATTTATTTGAGTGTCAGAGAAAAATTTCCCGAGAACATTCTGTGAACATTAGGATGTCATTTATTTCAAAGGCAAGAAGGCTCCCGTATTTATCTCTCTGAAGGTGTGCTGTTCTCCAACACATTAATTGGCCACGTTAGCTTAATTTTTGAAAAATGATATCTTATTAAGGAAAACTTCTGGTTTCCTGGTATAATTACCTCCTGAGTACTTATCTTTCACGTAGAAGCTCTTTGCCAAAAGCTTTCAGTGGCTAGTCCCAGTGAAGGTTTTAAAAGATGTTTTAGCACAGCATTTGGACAGAGAGATAAGAGTGACTCTGTCAAGGATTTAAACTTTTATTAAAAGAATTTTAGGTGTTAATAATTATCTGAATACCAAAATCCTAAAGTAAATTTGCAAAGATCTCTAGAAAAAATCAAAGAGCCTGCCAAGTAAAAGTATCTCAAGGTATGAAGGCGCCTCAGAGATAATAATGTCCAAGTCTAATAATAGAGTTTTTCCTGATGTCTCAGTTGGTAATCTAACTTCTCTTTGAAGTTTTTCAGTGTTGAGGGAATTCATTATCTCCTCACAAAACTCCATTTGTCTCAACTTCCCAAGTTATTCATAAATTCCTCCTTCGAGTGAAAAATTCACCTTGTTTCTATTTCCATAGATACAGCAGGAGTTTGAACTTTCCATCTTGTTTTATTTTGCTTTTGAGTACTGGGGGACAAAGCTATGGCCTTGAATACACTAGGCAAGCAATCCATGGCTGAGTTACGACGCATAACTTTTCACCTTATTATGTCATTTTTTTGTTAGTACATGTTTACAATACATAAGGAATACATTTATCATAGGGAATAGGTACATATACATATCAAATCTTAATCCATTTTACTTCCACTTCTTCCTCTTTCTGCACTCCATCTTCTTGTGAATTGGTTTTAATATACTGGAATTACCACAATTCTAAAACACAGTAATTAAATACTGTTTCTGTTTCATATTCGAGTAATGCTGCTAAGTAGAACACGGATATTTTCTATGGTCAGAAGGTTATTATTATTATTTTTTCCACCAAGGGGCAGGATGCAGTGAGTATAGGCAGCATGCGTCCATCAAGGTCACATATGAGTTGGGGAAGAAATGCAATTAGTTACAGAGCTGGCTTCTGGACATGTGAACTGTACTTGTAAAGAAAGGAGCATGGTATGTTGCTATGGCATCCTCCATGAGGGAGTTCTTGAAGACAAACATCATGTAAATTGTCAGATGGCGCTAATCTGGGATGACTTCATGAAAGAGACCCCAGGACTAGGGAGATAGTGAGTGGCACTGGTATAGAAAACTCTAGATCAGCAATAAGATGTCAAAAGTTATGCACAAAGTGATTGCCTTTTTTATCACCTGCTTAGGCACAGACATAAGTAATAAAGATGAATTTAGAGAAGACTGAAATATAATTTTGTATTTGATAGCTTTGTGTATCTATAAAATTTTAGAATTTATTTGTAAGGTGGTTCTAAATGTAATTGCTATCACTATTCTGAGTGTACACCAGTGTGAATTTTTATCTTGGAGTAAAAATAAATGTCCCTGAATTATTAAATACTTTCTTAGTAGGTAACAAACTCATGGACTTAAACAAATATTTTACACTGACTATGCTTTCTCAAAATAATTTCTGTATGACAAAATTGAGAACACTTTTCACCCCTTATAAATCACTTGTCTTGCGCATTTTCTCCAATCCTCCATCAGCGTTTCCCCTTTAGGCCCACACCAAGTATGGAAAATTTCACTTTACTCAACAGGCCTTTTTGGAAAGCATAAGTGAAGGGAAGGGAGGTGAAATTTATATTTTACTTCAAGTGCTTTTTCCCACAAATGATATAATATGGGTTAGTAAGCAATCCGTTTTTGGTATAATTGAACTAGCTTGATGGTCGGCTCAATTATTTATGAGCCACTCAGAGATTTATTTAGGTATTTCAGCATACTTTGACCTCCATCTCCTTGAACTGAACATCTATAAGCTCCTCCCCACTTTGGTGCATAAGTAAGAGGATTTCGTGGCAGTGAAAAAAGATTTCTCTGTTTCAAAACAATGTGATTATTACATGAGGCTACAGGGGACCTCCAAAATGTAAGGATTGTGAAGATAAAATGACACAAATCATACATATACGCTTCATTGATACAACCTGACACTGAATTACAGAAAGAACTGGGCCAATGTTGGTAGAGCAAGGCATTTATTTTCTAATTTGCCCATTGAAAGTTTTATGATTTTTAAAAAATGGAAAACTAGGGGCTTGGGAACTTGGAAATATTAAGTAAAAAAGGATCAACTTACATGGAATAGGAATACCACAGATTAAACACAGTTATGGAGACCAGGGAACTAATTATTTCTTTGCGTTTATGCATTTGTTGATCACTTTGAATAATAAAGGACAAGGACACAACACAAAAATTAAAACTTTTAGAAGGGAAAAGTGGTTAAAGATGGAAAAAATTAAGAAGCAATAAAGGAAACTTGGTGAAAGTCTAGAATACTTATTATTAGATACAGGAGGCAGTGGGAGATAATAATTTTGCTTTGTACTGCCTTTTTGTTCTAGGTGTCCTGGAACTCTTTGGGAAGGTGCAGACAGAGTGAGGTCACGGAAGTCATAAGTATTTGGAATGAAATGGGGACTGATGCAAGTGGGGCGGTTGCCACTTACAACAGCTGGAAGGTGTACCCTGAACCTGTCATCAAGATTTCTGTCTGGGTTCAGTTGGATAAACAGCAGGGCAAGATCAAACTGAACTTATTTTCACTATGGGTCCTCATCGGTCCCCGGAGAAAGTTATAGTCTTACTTACACTGTTTTTTATTATGACTTCTTGGGCTTAATTCTGTTTAACTTTTTTGATGTCAGTCTTAATACTGTGGCTTGCAGGCATTGTATGAGATTAGCACCCTTGTGTACCTGTGGTTTCCCTGAGATGCCTGCAGTTATCACTGCATCAATTACAGTTTAATAAATTAGGAATAATTGATCCCATCACTTGCGGGATTACACTTGTTTCTGATGAAGCTCAGATTCTTCTAGCTGATATCCTCATTCACTGAAGCATTGCACTGATTAAGTCCTCTCTCCACACCTGGTGCCCTGCCCTGCTCCCCTCAGGCTTTTCTGAAGGATTATTATTATTATTATTATTATTATTATTATTATTATCATCATCATCAAAGAGCATAAAAATAACTACCAGAGTGTCACAATAACAAAGTGTGTACTTCTCAAACTCTAGATGGTAAGAGAATTATTTACATAAATCAAGTAGGGAGGAATAAAATAACATCAAAAACCACAACATGAAGGCAAGATTTAACTGCAGACGTTTGTCATAGATTAATGAAGGAATTTAGTATATAATTATGGATTGTCAAGAAGGGAGGGATGCTGTGTATTCTGTTTCCCAAATTTATTGGAGATTGAAGTGGGTATTCGGCATAACCCCTCACAGAGCCAATGGTGAACATAAAATGTCTTGCACTATACGGGTTAATTAAAGCTTTTGCTTTCAGAGAAGTCTTGCTTTAAATTTAAGAAAATTCTTGTTTTAAATATTTCAACATAAATACAAGAATGTGGAATGTTTGCAACACAACAAATGATAAATGTATGGACCAATGAATATTCTAAATAGCCTATGCCTGTATGGAAATATCACACTATAAATATATATAATTATGCTGTCGATGAAAATACTCAGTACGAGGATCTGGCTATTGCACTCAGAGATTCTGCCAACTCAGTTAAGCTCTGAATTTTTACCTTCTCATTTCTCTCCTGTGCCAATCTGCCTGATAAGAACTTCTATGAAGTTCAAAAATGTTATATTTTTAAAAATGTAGATGATTAGTGAATTGGTAAATTCAGTGACGAGGTGATGCGTGACAGCTGTAGTGAGCTGGCTTCCAGTGACTTGACCTAGTGCCTACCCTGCAACTTGCCATTATAATTCCCGACTGTTGGCATTTTGGTCATGCTTATTGTCTCAGCGCTTGGTATGGTTTCAGAGAATAAAACAAACAAAAACATTTACTGAGTGGATAAAGGTAATGGTAATTATAATGAAGGTATTTTTTTATTTTTTGTATTTTAGGGAAGGGTCCCCAGGGTGTTCAGGATCTCACTACTAGATCAGACTCACAGTAATCTGCCTGTTTCTAGCCTCCCAAGAGCTGGGATTACAGGCACATGCCACCATGCCCAGTCTGAATTGCCTTCTCAGTGGGCCCCGGGGACAGGGCTGGCTCTGCAGGCCCAGGGATTGAACCCCCGGCCCCTGTGCCTGCTTGTAGGTGCTTTAGTTCGCTGAGCTATTTGGCCAGCCCAAGCCACTTGGCCAGCCCAAGGCACGAAGAATTTAAACAGTCTCCAAACAGCACTGATCAGGGTTTTCCTGCGCCTCCGCTTTGTTTGGCAATACCATACTAATTTTGTTAGTATTCATTCAGTGGTGTTAAGGAGGAGGTACAGTGTCTAAACTATAAAATAAAAATGAAATGTTCAAAAATAGCTAACTACTCATGGGGAGAAAGCATATTATTTTATAAAGCGCTAGTTTTTCAAAGTATCCTTGAAATCGTATTGGAAGGCTCACTGCTCTGTCTTGCTTGTCATTTTCTATTGTTTACAAACTTTATGCTTCATTGACAACTAATAGGTGTTATGCCTCTTATTTAGTTGAATAGTGCATTGTTCTTTGCAAGCAATTTGATTTTAGTTTTTATGCATTTGGTACAAGGTCTCATTACGCAGCTTAGACTCAAGCTCCCCTGAGCTGGGATTACCAGCATGTGTTACCAGCCCAGACTCAGTGACCAGTTCAGCCTGCCCAGGGATGGAGCCAGGGTGGCCTGTGGTGCTGGGGACTGAACCCCTGCCCCTGCGCTTGCCTGAGTGGGCACTTAGTCTGCTGAGCTTTCTCCCCAGCCCAAAATTAAACTTTTAAAAGTCACTTCTTTCAGCAACTATCTCAACTTACTTAAAATAAGATGTCCTTTATTGACTGGGCATGATGGTGCATGCCTGTAATCCCAGCACTCAGGAGGCTGAGGCAGGAAGATTGGTGTGAGTTTGAGACCAGCCTGGGCTACAAAAGTGAGCTCAAGGCCGGTCAAGCCTGAACTGCACAGCGAGACCCTGTCTCAAAAAGACAAAAAAAAAAAAGAAAAGTCGTCCTTTATTCTGATAAGGAACTCAGCCCTTCAAAATTTAAATATGACTCATACTTAGCATTTTATATTTTAAGTTTTATTCATCTCAGTTTCCATACCCATTTAATATTATGCTTTTAATAACTGCTATTTCCATTTTAATAATATAAAACTGTATAAAATGAATGAAAACTTAAAATTATAGTTTTATTTTTAATTGAAATATATTAATTATACATATTTATGAGGTACACTGTGACATTTCAATACAGTGTGTCATGATCAGATTAGGGTAATTGGCATGTTAATGTTTATCACTTCAGGTACACATGTGTGCATATGTTTAGTGTTCAAAGTCTTCTCTACTAGCTATTTTTATATAGTCAAAAGTTATTTACAAACATAATGTCTTTGTTACTTTGTCATTCCTGGGACCAAACCCTGACAGCCATAGGTTAAGAGAGGAAAGGTTGATGTTAGCTTAGGGTTTATACAGGCCTCAGTTGGCAGTCAGCGGGGCAGGCAGGGCAGGGCAGCATGGCAGAGGGGCACTGCAGAGGCGACAGAGGGCGTGGCAGGGCCGGCAGGAGGCACGGCCAGCAGCCTCCCCTTTCTCTACATTCTTCCCAGGCTGGGAGCCTATGGATCAGTGCAACCATAACCAGGGTGTGGCTTTTGTAGCACACCCATTCAGGCACACCCAGAACTACGCCACACCAAGCAGGGGCCTAACCCAGTGACCCTCTAGATCCAGCCTTCCTCCAAAGCTTATCTTATTGTGCTATAAAATGTCACAAGTAATTCCTTCCGACTATATTCTCATAGCTGCTAGCCATTTTCTCTCTACCCCTCCCTTCTCTTTGCCTTTCCTTGCCTGCGTAACCACTATTATATTAAAGATTAAGACTTTATATAACAACAAATATTGTCTTTTTTTTTTTTATAGTTTTACCTTATAATGGAACGCTTTCACCAACTATATGTAATATGCAGAAATAAGAATGACCTGTGTGTAGAAACTATTTCTGAAGCAATTTTTTAAAAAAACTTTTATTTATTTATTATGTTATGGCCGGCTCAGCCTGCCCTGGTGATGGACCTGGAGCAGCATGTGGTGCTGGGGATCGAACTGTGGTCCCTATGGTTGCCTAAGCTTGCCTAAGCAGGCACTTTAGACCACTGAGCTATTGTCTACAGCCACCCCTGCCCCCCTTCTTCCCTGGATTAGTTTTCTAAATTTTTATTTTTTAAAGAGAGTAAAAAATAGTGTTAAAACAAAAATTACAAATGATAGAGAATTTCACTAAACAAAATAATATGAATGTCACAATATTTGTTGTAATGCATAGTGCTGTTTTCAAATTAGTTTTTCATGTTATCAGATATATATGTGCAAAACTGAAAGAAGAAAGAAATATATAAGAAATGAAGAAGAGAAAGGTCAAAGAAAGGAAAGAAAGAGACAAAATGAACTGAGTGCCTCTGGACTCTCACAACAGTACAGACACAGCCCTGGCTATCAGCTCGCAAAAAATCATAAACATTGGTCAATACATAGCTTATATATTTAGGATCTGCATGGCTTTGAACTGGCTTGAGCTTTCAGATTTAGCTTTTGCTTGTTCATCCCATTTGGATTGAAATATTTAAATGTTAAGATACTTAATAGGCTTGCTTTCTAGACCTATAAAACATAAAAAGATTATCTGGCCAGCCAGGTGTTTGGAAGTCTTTGTTATTATCATAATATTTGTAACTATATTAGTAATTGTGGTTTTCATTAATTTTGTGCAGTGATGCTATTAGAATTGATCATTTAGGCTGCTCCGATTCTTTCTAAAGCTTCATTCAGAGGCAGTTTTATTTATGTTTTTATAGTGTAGCAGAACTGACTATAGCTACAGCACCCACACAACATTCAAATACATAGTTATCTATAAAGAAGACTATTTATACCCGTGACACTGGCGAGCTTTTCAGATTTTAATTGCACTCGAGGGACTTCGCTGTGCTCCCACATATATCAAACTTCTGATGCCTCTGGACTTCATTACCACACATTCACCACACTATTTGTCACACCTTTTTGCTTAATTTTTGCTTTTCAGAGACTCTTTATGGATGCTGTCACTTGGTAGTAATGGGGACCCAAAAGGGCTTCTATATTGTAAAACTGGTTTCTTCAGGGTCGGGGACTAAAGCTGCGTTGTATGGTCTGTCCCATAGTGTTTTACTTTTTTCAACTCAAAAGATGATGGAATTTTTAATCTAGGCTTTGCTCATGAAGAATAGGCTAAGGAAACTGCGTGCAATCAAGTGACGTCAGGAGTAGAAGCTACTCTTCCACAAGCTCCCAACCTTTTTCTTTATATGAATAACATATTCACTGGAAGACAATTAGAAAGTATAGATGAGTTCAAAGAAAGGATCGGGAGAGGTAAAAACTGTTAACACTCTGTTAACAGGTTACGTTTTCTGAATAATGTAGTATAGCATAATATCATTTACATCACATATATTTTACATTAATTTTATAATAGTTTAAATTCTAGATTTTTTTAATCCACTTTTTTCAGTTAACAAAACATTATCAATACCTTTGTGTGTTAATTACCACATTCTCCATTGTCACATAATATTCCAATGTTAGTTGTGATGCATACATTTATATAATATGTAACATTTTTGTATTATAAATATTTACAAAATGAAAAACTAGATTCCATTGGATCTACCAAATATTCTTATAAGGATTTTGTATGCTATAAAGATCCTGTTTGCCTACATACGTATCAACTCTGAATGATATGAGTTTCAATCTTCGTTGATTTGTGAAGGAACTCACTGTTGTTTTGGTGTGCATTTGTTGAATTACTACAGAGAATATAATTTTTGTATGTTTATTTCAATACTTTTTTCCCCCATTTTATGTATTTCGTACAGAATCTCACTATGCAGCTTGGAGCTCAGACTCATAGTGAGCCTCCTGTTTTCACCCTGCCCAGTGCTGGGATTACAGGTGTGCACCACCATACCTAGGGGCGGGGCCAGTGCACCACGTAGTGCTGGGGATCGAACCCTAGTCCCTGTGCTTGCCAAAGCAGGTGCTTAGTCCACTGAGCTATCTTGCCAGCCTTTATTTCAATACTTTTAACACTCTGTTTAGACATTTTTTTTTACTAGAGCACTAATATTTTTATTTATGTGCAAAAATATTCTTACATATTAATTTTTTAAAATGCTATACTTTGTAAATATCCTACTTTAGTTTTGATTATTGCTAATTTGTTTGATTATTCTTTGTTATTGCATATAAAGTATTGGTTTATGTGAAATATAGAAATCATATAGAAATAATCTTGATTTGTTCTGTTTGTTATTATTTAGAAATTATTCTCTAAGAGGCAAATTTTGCCAATTTTTTTAACATGGTAGAGGCAACAGCTAGATTATATATATATCCTGGATTTGTTTTTAAATTTCTGCTGACTTGTCTTTTCCATTCTTGATTTAAACAGATGTTTTATTTTCTTATATGTAAGGCTGGCTTCTTCCCACTATGTGTTCTTTGATTTTCTTAAAATTTGGAACGCTTACTGGCTTCATTTTTTTTTCTGAAGAATTTAGTGTTTGCAAACAAAATCCAGAATTATTTTTGCTGATTGGAATTGTCCCTGAACTGAGCTAACTTGCTTACCTATGTTGGGTGACAATCACACCTCTATAGTTACCTGGAGGCCCAGGGAGGCTGCTTGGGCGGACTCCAGTCCCACCGAAGGGCCTAGGACCCCCAGGTGCCTAGAACGGAAGGCGGGTGCTCCAGCCCCTCTGTCTGCCCAGGCTTCCTCTGCCCCACATTCCACGCCTCTCGGTGGCTTGACTGGCGCATGCTCACAGCGCAGAAGGAAATCTCCTTTTCTGTGTCCACCAATTCAAATACTGAGCTTTTCCAAAAATGCCCCCTGACTCCCGCCCCCGCCCCCTCATCCCCCACCCCCTGCCCCCCTGAGATGCTCAGAAATAAGATGTAATCAGCTGCTGGGTCATCCAGTGCACCCGTCCGCTTGACATAAAATTAGCTGTTCACTACAAACATTCAGATTTATCTTTATGACTCTCAGAAGTGTTCATGAGTTTTATGCATATAGGTTATGTTTACATTCCTTAACAAATTTATTTTCTTTTGCTAGTGCATATTTGCAGTGTAAGATGCCTATATCCGTCTTGGGGAGTGGGTACAGGTACATAATGAAGCTTGATCCTTTTTTAAATCCTCTTCCTTTCTCATCCTCCCTCCTTCCTTCTTCCTCTAAATCACTTTCTCCTTTTTTCATTCTTGTTATTATTTTAGCTCTTCATTAGGACATAAAGTGTTCCTGTTCACTGAGGCTATTAGGTTCCCGTATGCGACATAGCCTAGTTCTACTTGCTTCACTTTCCCCTCCTCCTGGCCCCTTGCCCTTGCTCTTCTGGACCCTACCCGTGTGCAAGAGACTTATTCCTTTGTTTCCCTCTATCCTTTATTGTTTTCTTTGTACTTTGCCTGACTTAAATGAGAGACCCCATATGTAATTTAAGTGTATGTGTCAGACCTATTTCACTAAATATTTTAACATGCATCAAGTTTTCTACAAATGTCTTCAATTTTCCTTCTTTATAGCTGAGTGATACTCCATCATATATAGATATTGCATTTTCTTTATCTGCTCACCTGCTACTGGGTGAACTTGCTGCGTCTAGGATTTAGCTATTATAAATTGTGCTTGCATAAACACTGGTGTATGTGTATCACTCTAGAATGATCTCTTTGTATTGGGGAAGGTACCCAACAAGGGCATTGCTGGGGCGTAAGGAATTTATAATTTTAGCTCTTTGAGAAATCTCTACACTTATTTTCATACTTTCTATACTAGTTTACATTCCCATCAACAATGTAGGAAAGTTCTCTTTTCACCATAGGCATGCCAGCATTTCTTTGTCTTTGACACCTTTATAATTGAAATTCTTTCTGGAGTCAGAGGGAATCCTACCATTACCTTCATTTGCATTTCTCTAGTGGGCAGAGATGTTGAGCAGATTTTTATACATGTTTTAACCGTTTGTATTTCTTCCACTGTGGAGTGTCCAGTCCTTTCAATTGCTCATGTCTTGACTGAAGCTTTAATTTTAGGTGGTTTAATTTGTTTATTCTAGATATCAGTTTTTTATTTTGGAGTAGCTGGCAAAAGTTTTTTCCCTTAGGTTGTCTCTTCATGCTACAGACTGAGTCTTTTGCTATAGAGAAG
>PVKN010025992.1:0-13966 GCA_004027915.1 Capromys pilorides
TGTACCAAATACATTTCTTAAAAAAGACAAGGTCCTGGTATACAGTGCAGACTGGCCTTGAACTCACTAAGTAGCCCAAGCTGGCCTCAAACTCATGGTGATCCTCCTGCCTCAGCCTCCTGAGAGCTGGGAGTACAGGCAGGCCCCACCACACTTGAGGATTCTTTTTTTTTTTTTTAGGTACTGTTGTAGGCAGCTGAATTAGATAGAAATATTATAGGCAGTCAGATAGGGCCAGGCCCTCAAGGAGGACATGGAAGACAAGGTGACTATACAATTAGAGACAGACACTCCTCCACTGAGGGCCAAATGTTAAGACAAAAACAAACAAATACAGCTACATACTTCCCTAGCGATGGGCATCAGGGACTGATATTCTAAGTAGGTATCAATCACCTTGAAAGAGCCCAGCTGGGTCACTAGCCCACCCCCCCCCACCCCCCCCACCCCAACAGGAAGAGACTGGATTTAATCTATTACCTGAGCAATTCATACCCACCTAAGTGAGTTCCCATGTCGTCTCCATAACCTTACCTGCCTTGCCACGTGGTTTTCCTCTATAAATGTCCCTGGAGGAGGCAGCTTCCAGGGGACACCCACTCGGGACCCCCCTCCTGCTCCTCATTCCTAGGTCACAGCATTTAATTACCCCCACGGGATACCCATTTGAGAGTCCCAGGCAGTGGCTGCTCCATTAGTCTTGGTCTCGGATGACCTCCGAGCGCTCAGCTTTGTGGGTGGCCCATGACGAACACGCAGTGAGTGAGAAATAAACCCGAGAAATAACCATCATCACTGTAGACCACAAGATTCGCAAGGTGCTTTGTTTCCGTGCTGACCGAGAGAAAGTGAGTGGAACAAGCTTCGGGAACCGCAGTTGTGAAGGGAATGGAGCCACAGAGGCCAGAATGAGAAACCGGGAGAGCCGCAGACCCTCAGGAGTCACGGACGTGGCCTTCTGGACCTAGCTCCCTCCCTTGAGCCTTCCACTGTGTTTTCTGGATTCCTCCACGTTGGAGAGCAGATCAGTTCTCCGTGCTTTTTACGGCCGAGTAATATTTCACTGTACGGGTAGCCTGCCTTTCGTCGATCCGGCCACCGGTGCATGGGCGTTTGGTTTCTCTGCCTGTTCATGGCTACATCCACTCACTAGTGCTTGTGTGCTCGGGAACGAAGGAAGGAACGAATGGACGAATGAACGAGGTAACAGCATGGTTGCAGCAGAAGGCCAAGACCCGGTGCCAGGTAGCACAGCCCCTCAGAGCCCAGACTCGGACCATCTGACTCTGTTGCCACAGTGGAGTCCTTTTCCTCTGCCCTCTTTAGGGAGGAAGAAGATCGCTGCATCCGAGGACCCTGCCAGGCAGGGGAGCAGCAGCAGTGCATTGGACTGAGCGGCTAGAGGGGGCGCAAAGTACGGCCAGCTCAGACTGGAAAAGTAAAAACCGGCCCGGCCGCTTCCCCGGCTCGAATAAGAGAAATAAAGCCGGGGAACATTTTCCCGGCAGCTGCGGAATGCCAATACCCTGCCCTATTTTACGGGGAATTCTGCTTGCTTTCTTCCCAGAAGCACCGCTCTCTGAAGTCACACCCTACCTAAAAATTTGCTACTTGCGACTGGATGATTGAAAATGGGTGCTCTGCTTTGCCTGGAGGATCTAAGTCACCTTGACCCAGAGCAGCGGCCTTAACGTACACCTTGGCTGGGGAGCTTCCGAGAGAGTTGCTCGGAGCACCGCTTGACGGTGATTTTAACTGAGTGGCTTCAAAGCACACACAGCCCCCCCACCCCACCCCCCTCAGAAGACATATTTGAAGCGGAGTGCTTCCTGATAGGTTAGGACTCAAAAGTTTCAAGGGGCACCTTTCCCGAAACAGTCCCTCCCTTGGTTTCCTGGTAACCTACACCAACTCCAGTTCCAACCCAGCCCCACATTGTACTCTGGTCTGGGCTTACTTCCCCTTGACCCATGTTGGTCTCAGTTCACTCCCTTCTGATGTAAACAAAGTTAAACCCCAAAGATAAATGATGTCCACCTGCGACCTGGCTGTTGCAGCCTGCAATCACCCTCCCTGAAAGAGCCTATAAAGTCTCCTGTGCCCCCTTTATTCGCTGCTGTCTTGGTCCGCTAGACAAGCCAGCCTGCTCGGTTCCCCCAATAAGTCTACTCGAGTCAGAATGCCTGGTCTTGAGGGCACATGGTGGCACAGGCCTGTAATCCCAGCACCTGGGAGGCTGAGGCAGGAGGATTGGTGTGAGTTCGAAATCAGCCTGGGCTACAAAAGTGAACTCAAGGCCAGCCTAAACTGCATAGTGAGACTGTCTCAAAAAGACAAAAAAAAAAAGAATGCCTGGTCTGATCAATTGCGTGGGTTCATACCTAACACTTGGTACACTTGATTTCCTCTGAGCCAGTCCAACAGCCTTCCATTATGATTTTAGCCCAGCTCCGGCTTCCTCAGAAAACCTGCAGTTGTCCCACCTCCTCCCTTATTGGCCGATGTCCTGGGCTTCTCTGGTGGGAAGTCTCCTTCACCGAATGGTCAAGAAACCTAGTTTGGGCCTGATGCACTGGTGCAGGACTGTAGCCCCAGCACCAAGGAGGCTGAGGCAGGAGGATCACACAGTCCAGCCCAGCCTGGGAAACTCGGTGAGACCCTATGACAAAATAAAAGTGTGAAAGGGCAGGGCTTGGCAGTGCTCAGTGCCAGAGCACCTGCCTGGCATAATTCAGTCCCCAGTACCACTCAGAGGAGGACCAGGAGGAGGAAGCAGAGGGGGAGGGGAGAAGAAGAGAGTTCTGGTGTAGTTTTATTACAGCTTTGGTCCTGGTGATAGGGGGGCTGGTCAGTCAACCTCCTGCGGCACAGCACAGGGAGAGTAAATCTAGGGGGTTGGGTGGGAAAGCCCTAGCACAAAATAAAGCCGATCTGGGTCCCCTTGCTGGCTGCAGGGTGTCGCCCAGGGCACGGGAAGGAGGTTACATTCTCATTCACCAGTTCTATCCATCTAGGGCTAAATAAAGGCCCATAAAAATGAATCAATCCCGGAGCAGAGCTGGAAGCAATGGAAAGATCTAGACCTTTTCTAAGGCACAAAGGAAGTGCTAGCAGGTCTCCAGCCATTTGAAGGGCTGCTCCTTTCTCCCAGAGGAAAAAGGTTCCAAAAAATAAAAGGGAAAAAAGGGGGGAGGGTAGGAGAAAATTCTAGAAATGCCCGCGCTCTGAACACCATCTTTGTGCAGGCGTCCGGGGGCTGCCAGCTGGGGTGGGTTCACTGGCAGCTGGGCCCGCAGGACTCGGTTCTTCTTGTTTATTTCAGCCGCAGCTGGGGCCCCGCCAAGGCACGCCCCCGCCTGAGCTCATGGGAGGATTCAAAGCTGAAGGCTCCTCCTAGGAATCCGGAGGCTTGGGGGTTTCTTTTTGCTGGTCCTTGGGGTGGTCCAAGCTGAGGCAGGCGCGCAGGAGCGGGGCAGGAGCCTCCCACCATGCCGGGCTGCTCCTGCTGGAACGATGTTTTCCAGTACGAGACCAACAAAGTCACCCGCATCCAGAGTGTGAACTATGGCACCGTGAAGTGGGTGCTGCACGTGATGGTCTTCTCCTACGTTAGGTAAGTGAGGTGCGTGACCCCACAGCGCGAGACAGCACAGGAAACGAGCGCGGTGAGCCGCAGCCTGGGCGCCTGCCGGTTGCCTTTCAGCTCTCGCAGCGGCTGGGAGGAAGCGTGCCGGCTGCGGGTGGAGGAAGCCAGGGCACGCGAGGGACAGGTGGGCGGGAGGCGCTGGGCCATGCTGTGTCTCGGGAAGGAGCGAGGACCGCCGGGCACACCTGGTGACGGCGCTGGCATCTGAGTCGTGAAGCTTAGGAGGAAAATGGGACCAGGCGCGTAAATGTCATTCCTATGCTCTGCAAATGCCAGAAGGATCCGCTCTTGTTTCCTTAACAGCCTTGGGGGATAATAATTCATTCTCCACGCAGTTGGCCTGTGTTTAGCTGTGTATGGCACTGTACAGTCATCACGGCTTTAAATCACTGTCCAGCACCCCGAAATCCCATGCCCTTCCCCATGGCTCTCAACCTGCCCGCGACCCCTCAGCTGCAGACCCAACAGTCCACTGTGTCTGTTCGGATTCACCTGTCCTTTAAACAGCGTCACACACGGGTGGTCCTTCGCAGCCGGCTTTTTTCCACTTAGCATGGACCAGTTCTTACTACTTTGGTATATTTTCTATTTTTATATTGGTACAGGGTCTCACTACGCAGCTCCGACTAGTAGTGATTCTACTGTTTTCAGCCTCCCCTGTAATCCGCCCCTGGGCGGTCGAGGGGGGATGTAATGTTGGGGATCTAACTCCCTCCCTGTGCTTGCCTATGCAGGCACTTAGTCCACTGAGCTATGTCACCAGCCCCTAGGCCCATTGTATAAACAGACCACTTTTTAAAGTTTCTTTAGCTTTTTGAGACAGAGTCTCACTCCTGTTAATTCTGGCCTCGAACTCTCCACAGCCCTCCCACCTCAGCCTCCCAAAGGCCGCGATTCCAGATGAGCGCCTCCCCGGCCAGCTCAAGACCGCTTTCCTTTGTCCAGTCTTTCATCATGAGATGGGCGTTGGGGTTGTTTTCCTTCTCAACTGTCATGAATCAGGCAGCCACACACGGTTGCGTGCTGGTTTTGTGCAGACGTGTGTTCTCATTCATTTTTCTTGAGCGCATACCTAGGCGTAGAGCCGCTGGGTCACACAGTCACCGTGTGTCACTTTCAGGTGAACTGCTGGGTTGCTCTCCACAGCAGTTGCACGTCTGCACACCTCTGCCACCGCAGCGTGAGGCCGTGGTCTGTCCACATCCTCCACCTGTCACCGTGACTTCTGCGATGGGCAACCTGGGGAATCTGAGATGGTTTCTCACTGCGGTTCTGCTTGCATGTCTCTGGGGACGAATGGCCTCCCTCCTCCATGTGACAGTGGTGGGCATGGTGGTGGGAACTTGTTAGCATCATCTATTCTGTATTCCTGGCCACGTTACTTAACCTCCCTGAGCCTCAGATTGCTATGTCTGTTCATAGGGTTGTCGTGATAATTTAGAAAAAGTGCAAAGATTCATTATTGTGATGACTGGCCTAGGCTAAGAGCTACACACCTGGTCGCTGTGTTTCAGAAGTCATCTTCATGGCTATAACAGACAATTTTCTGTGCATGCTCTCCTTTCAGTAGTCACATCCAGGCTTGAGTCTGAGAACTGCAAATGGGGATTACAATAGCGTTTACCTCCTGGAGGCTTGGATTCCTTGCCTCTGCGATGGGATCATCCCTGTCGGGACTATTAAATGGGGGAATCGATACAAACATGTTAGAGAAATAGGTGACACTTGGTAAGCCCTCATTAAGTGTTGGTTCTTATGAATAATGCTGGTATTCAGATTATCATTATTGGATCTGTATCTTTAATATTTGTGGTGGACACCAATTGGTGGCTACCTTGTCACACCCAGCTGAACTGAGCCAGCGCAGTGCTGGGTGTGGGAGGCCCACTGAACCAGCATGGTGCTGGGTGTGGGAGGCCCACTGAACCAGGGCGGTGCTGGGTGTGGGAGGCCCACTGAACCAGCACGGTGCTGGGTATGGGAGGCCCACTGAGCCAGCGCGGTGCTGGGTGTGGAAGGCCCACTGAACCAGGGCGGTGCTGGGTGTGGGAGGCCCACTGAACCAGCGCGGTGCTGGGTGTGGGAGGCCCACCTGAGGGTTGTTGCTGGCAGTGTAAGAGGCAGAACTGGAGAAGCTGTTGAGAGGCTGTGAGGGAGCCTCTGGGGCTCCTGGGCTGTTTTGCTGAGAAACCTTGGCCTGCTGGCTTTCCAGAAGATCTTGGCTGTTCTTGTCAGAGGAGGAGCTCCCTATGTTGTTGTCACTGATAATGGCTGTGGTTCACTGTGAGAGAGCTCTGGTCCTCACCTTGAGCATCGCTTCCTGGCCCCAGAGGGGAAGATGGTGCACAGCTCAGCCCCTGGAGAAGCTTCTCACGACAGCTTTTCTGAAGGGAACTCAGCTTTCTTCATTCTTGGAGGAACTCCAGGCCTTACTGTTGCTAAGGATGGCCGTGGTATGCTTCAAGGAGCTCTGGTGCTTACCTTGAGCGTCACTTCCTGGCTCCAGGGCAGACCCCTCAGCCTGCCGGCCCAGACCCTTCATCCTGCTGGCGCGCAGACTTTCCAGCTTCCACCTCTGACCCCCGGGCCTTCCCAGCGCAGATCTGTGAGGCAGGCCTGCGTGAGACACCGTCGTGGGCTCTGGGCCTCCAGCTGGACTTGCGGGAAGCACAGTGATGGGCCCTGGAACTTCAGCTGGACTCCTGCAGGATGGACCGCGGGATCCAGGCCCTCCTCCGGATTCTGTGGTCTTTAGTGTGTGGACAGATTTCCTGCACTCTTTGTGTGATTCTTTGGGTGGTTATAAAATAATCTTATAAATCAGGCATGTTGGCACATGCCTGTAATCCCAGAACTTTGGAGGCTGAGGCAGGAGGATCAGTGTGAGTTCGAGACCAGTCTGGGCTACA
The DNA here is from genome assembly GCA_004027915.1 of Capromys pilorides. NCBI lineage: Eukaryota > Metazoa > Chordata > Mammalia > Rodentia > Capromyidae > Capromys > Capromys pilorides. Next base: position 6,556 of record PVKN010025992.1, read on the forward strand.
AAACTGAGCTCAAGGCCAGCCTAAACTGCATAGTGAGACCCTGTCTCAAAAAAGACAAATAAACAAAAAAACATGCGTCCTGTATTGTATTGTTTCCCTAGTAAAATCCCAAACCATGACACTGTTCAACAAATATTAAATGAGCATATATATTCAAATTCTAAAATTTAGACGTGTTTAAAATTATTCTTAGTCCAGCTAGCATAAGGCAAACCACAAAAAGCAAAATTAGTTATTAAAGGTTCCTTTTGTGGGGCCAATGAGATAGCTCAGCAGTCTAAACACCTTCTTAGGCAACTGCAGGGACTGTGGTTTGATCCCCAGCACCAAATGCTGCACCAGCCCCACCACCAGGGCAGACTGAGCCAGGCATAACATACATACATACATATGTACGTACATACATACATACATACATACAATTTAAAGGTTCCTTTTCTGGCTGTAAATGACTTTTTTTTTTTTTTTTTTTTTGTCTTTTGAAACAGAGTCTTGCTATTCAGTTCAGGCTGGCCTTGAGCTCACTTTCGTAGCCCAGGCTGGTCTTCAATTCGCACCAAACCTCCTGCTTCATGACTTTTACATATGTCACTATTCCACATAGCAAGTGGTATGATTCTTAGCATTGTTGGGTCCAGCACACATTTATTTATTTATTTATTTATTTATTTAGTCTTTTTAAGACAGGGTCTCGCTATGCAGTTCAGGCTGGTCTTGAACTCTCACTGATTCTCCTGCCTCAGCCTCCCAAGTGCTGGGATTACAGGCATGCGCCACCACACCCGGCCACAATTATTTATTTATTTATTTATTTATTTATTTATTTATTTAATGTATTTGGTATAGGGTCTCACCGTGCAACTTGGACTCATAGTGATCCTCCTGTTTTCAACCTCCCCAGCACTGGGATTACAGGAGTGCACCACCATGCCCACTCTCCGTGTGCCAGGGGGCAGGGCTGGTGCAGCTTGTGTTACAGGAGACCAAACCTGGTCTCTATGCTTGCCTAAGCAGGTGCTTAGTCTGGGGAGCTATCTTACCGACCCCCCCCACAATTATTTATTAAATAATCAATCTTAAACAAGTTCTCTCCATGTAGCCCAGGCTGGCTTTGAACCTGTGGTGATCCTCCTGTCTCAGCCTCCCAAATTATGGGATTACAGCAGGCACGTGCCAACACACTGTTTCTTACAAGCAGACCATGGCATCTGTAAGACCATGAGAACATTGTACAATGATAACTTTTTCTCTCAGAAGATAGAAATATGCCTGAACACCAGACTCTCTCCGATTCAGCTGCACAGGTTCCATGGGGACACAGGAGGGTGGGCAGTTCACCTGGTGCAGTGCTTCCACCATTGAGTGCTCTGGAATAAGCATGAGATGAAATACTGAAGTGGGAGCCCCCTCTGCGGCTCTGTCCCTGTGCATTTCTTAGAGCTAGTGTCTTTTTTGTTGAGTTCTTTGTTGTTGAGACAGAATCTCACTATGTAGCCTAGGCTGGCCTCAGACTCCTGGCGATCCTCCTGCCTCAGCTTCCCAAGTGCTGGGATTATAGGTGTGCACCACCATGCCCTGCTCAATGTATCGAGACACTTACTCCATGCATTTAATCTAGATACAAATGTTCCACCCCATGTGGCCCCTAAAATAAGCCAATTCCTCCCCTTCACCTGGAGCAAAGCTGGGGGAACAGCACAGTGTCTCGTTCCAGAATTGGAGGGAGAACTGGCTCTACGGCCCCCTGCAAGGCCGAAGTCTTTTGGCTACGCTCTGTGGGCAGCTTAAGAGCTCAGGGAAGGTAATTTTGACCACATATCTAAGTGGTGACTTCAGAAAATAACTCTCAGGCTGGGGATTTAGCTCAGTGGCAGAGCACCTGACTGGCCAGGCGTCCTAAGTGTGATTTGCTATACCTCCCCGCTAAAGAAAGATAACTCTCGTATAAAAAGCTTCTTTTCTGTTTGTACTGTATTTTAAGCTAGAGGACAAGTAGTGCCAGATTTGCTTTTGTTCTGCTCCTGGGGTGCAGGCTTGGGTGGATAGGATACCGAGTAGGGTGGTATTAGTAAGAATTTGGGCCTGTGTGGTGGCGCACGCCTGTAATCCAGCACTTGGGAGGCTGAGGTAGGAGAATCACTATGAGTTCAAGACCAGTCTGGGCTACATAAGTGACTTCAAAGTCAGTCTGAACAGAAAAAAAAAAAAAAAAAAAAAAAAAAAAATGGAGGTTGTGATGATGAGTGACAGAACCACAGATCCACAAGAGGAAATGTATTATTAGCTGGCCAATCAAAGAGATAGGACTGTCCTTAGAAAGGGGCGCGCACCTGAGTTTAACTCTGTTATCAGAGACAGATCAGGGTCAGTTTCCCCACATCCTTTGTTTTGTTTTATTTGAGTAGGCTTTCGCTATGTAGTCCAGGCTGTCCTCAAATTTACAGCACTCCTTCTGCCTCAGCCTCCTGAGTGCTGGGGTTACAGGTGTTTGTCACTGCGTCTGGCCTGAAAATAGTTTCTATTGATTGACTTTTGCTTTCACACTATTGTAAAATTGAAAAATCAAAAGTTACATCGTTATAAGCTGGGCATTGTCTGTGTCTCGCTTCTTCCAGAACAGATTGTTGCTTGTATTCTTTTTTTTTTTTCTTTTTTCACCAGGAATTGAACTCGGGACTTCACGCTTGTCAGGCAGGTACTGTGCTGCTGAGCTACATCTCAGGCTCAGGGTTCTCATTCAGCACAATGGCACACTCAAACTCACATCCTCTTTCCTCAATCTTAGAGGAACAAGCAAGGCTCTCCTAGTAATTCTGGCAACAGTCCGAGGAAAGGCTCTGATTGGTTAGGTTTGAGCTACATACCCAGTTTTGAACCAATCGTTGTGACGATCAGCCTTGGTGTCATCTCATTGGCTAGGCCTGGGTCATGTGCTGGTTCTTATGGCAGGAAGCAGTGGGACTTGGCAGAACAGTGTGAGGCATGCAGTGGATTTTTCTGAGGAAAGAATTCTGTTACCATAAGAACTGGGAAGTAGAAGCATGGAGGTTAGATAGAAACCAAACATGTATGACGAGATCTTTTCAAAATCTAGAGATTCCAGGGGCTAGTAAGGCTATTTTTAGGGCTGGCCAAATAGTTCAACAGATTAAAGCACCTGCAAGCAGGTGTAGGGACCAGGGTTCGATCCCTGGGCCTGCCATTGCTGACCCCACCCTGAGATGGCAATTGAGACTGGGCGTGGTGGTGCGCGCCTGTAATCAGAGCTCTTGAGAGGCTGTAAACAGGCGGATCACTACCAGTCTGACTTAGCAGTGAGACGCTTATTCCCACCTCATGTGGTCTTCACTCTGTGTGTGGCTGGGTGTGCTTGTGGACACGTGACTCACTGGGCTCCATCTCTTGGTCAAACTTGCCAGAGCCACTGAGGATCCGGCTCCCTCTCTTCCTGCCTTGGCTTGGCTCTTCCCTGTCACAGGATGTTGTGGAACCCGCGATCCTCACAGCTCATTTTTGCTTCGTGGAGTCTATAAGTGTTGTGCCGCTGGCCCCTCGTGTTCTGTGGCTGGCTTCTCCCCTTGCAATCGCTCTTCTTGGACCGGCCTGCACTCCCAAGCCCCTCACCTCACCAGAGGCAAGAGTGGGAAGAGAATAAAAAAAAAACAAAAACTATATATATATATATATATATAGATAGATAGATAGATATAGATATAGATATATAATAAAATTATATGTAATATATTACATATAATATGTATTATATAATATATTATGTGTATATATATATATATATATATATATAGTATATTTTTTTTTAGAGGTCCAACAAGATGGTTCAGCATTCTAAAGTACGTGCTTAGGAAAGCTTAGGCAACCACAGCGACCATGGTTCAATCCCTGGCACCACATGCTGTGCCAGCCCCATCCCCAAGGCAGGCTGAGCCAGCCATAAATAAATACATAAATAAAGTTTAAAAATATAAAACACATTAAATGTTTCGTGCCCATATTGTCATGTTAGAAATAGATTCAGCTTCATGTATAATAATACCTACTGAGTGCTGAGGGCTGAGCACGAACCAGGTTCTGTTCTTAACATGGGACATGGATTAGCATCTTTGAGTCTCATAAATAACCCTATAAGATTGGTTCTTTTGTTGTTGTTACTGGGGATCGAACTCAAGACCTTGGGCTCACCAGGCAGGTGCTTATGCCACTGAGCTATCTTCCCGGCCTGAGATTGGTTCTATTATAGTTTGGACAGCGTATGTTTGGGGAAATCTTTCTGTCATAGTCATTTGTTTTGAGACAGGATCTCACTGTGCTCTGGGTATACACACATACACACACACACACAGAGAGGTGTGTGGAAGGCAGCAGAAGTGAGGTGCGAAGGTGGCTGGAGGTCTTGCATGTGGATTCTGAGCACTCCAAGAACGCAAAATTAGAAACTGGCTTTGCAGATTGGAAGAGGGCGTGTTTATTAGGATAAATGAGAGACCCATTTTTAATTTTTATTTATTTATTTATTTTTGTCTTTTGGAGACAGGGTCTTGTTATGAAGTTCAGGCTGGCACTGAGCTCACTTTTGTAGCCCAGGCTGGGCTCAAACTCACACTGATCCTCCTGCCTCAGCCTTCCAAGTGCTGGGATTATAGGCGTGCGCCATTACGCAGACATATTATTTAAAGTTTGTTATGAAAAAAATAGTTCATTATGATACTGAAATTTTTTTTTTTTTTTTTTTTTGTCTTTTTGAGACAGGGTCTCACTATGCAGTTCAGGCTGGTCTTGAGCTCACTTTTTGTAGCCCAGGCTGGTCTCAAACTCACACTAATCCTCCTGCCTCGGCCTCCCAAGTGTTGGAATTACAGGCGTGTGCCACCGCGCCCGGCCACTGAAGGGTTTAAATGTAATACACTGCCTCCACTTGTTCTTGTGGCCAAATACGTTTCCTAGGAGCACTGTAGCCAACCACCCCCAGCCTGGTAGTGTAGAACAAGTTTTCTCGTGGTTCTGGAAGCTGGATATTCAGCATTAGAATCGCTGAACTGAAATCAAGGTACAGGAGGGCTGTGATCCCTCCAGGGCTCTTGGGAGAATCCGTTCCCTGTGTCTTTCTGGCCTTTGTGGCAGCTGGTGTCCCTTGGCTTGTGTCCCCATTGCTTCAGTCTTCCAGATCTCCAAATCTCCTTCTGCTTGCTTCTCACTTGTGTGTGTGTGAGTGCGCACATGTTTGCATGTATGTGTGTGTGCGCCAACCTCCTTCAGCCTGTTCCAGAATATTTTCGCATCTCAGGTCCTTTACTTAATCACATCTCCTGGCTTTCAGGGACTGGAATCTGTTGCCTCTGGGGTGTTTGGCCTCTATGGGAGAGGTGGCCTAATGGCCTCCAGCTCCCTCAGGGAGTGCAGAGTCAGGTTCTGGTCCTCGATGCCCAACACGAGTGGCACCAGCTGCTTCCCATTACGAGTTCCCTCAAGGGGCCGGACAGTGGCCATCAGAGATCTTTCTGTGGAACTGCCCCTGCTGTCCAGTGTCCAAGGGAACCTGGTTTTTTCCCTTCTGCTACAGTGCATGAACTCCCTGACCCCCTTACAGAATGTTTTCCACAAGTTTATTGAGGTGTGATTAACATATCGTAACATTACCCTTTTTAAGTCACTGCATTGATTTTTTTAGTAAATTTACCGAGTTTTGTCACCACCACCACAACTCAGTTTCAGAGCATTTTGTCTCGCTGTGGGGATCCCTCGTACCCACGAGCCGTCATCCCTGTCCCCACTTCCATGACTGCCCACCCCAGGTGACCACTGAGTGTCCTTTGCCCCTCTGGCTTTTCCTGTTCTGGATAATCTTCCTTCTCCTACTCACCTGTGACCCAGCGGATGAGGGGCCAGGTGGGAGTCAGTGGCCCAAGCCGGAGCTTACGAGTAGCGAATTGTACACTCAGGGTGGCACATGTAAGGAAGAAAAGCCAATTTGGAGGGCCGGCACTATAGCTTAGTGGACTAAGCGCTTGCTTCTGTAACCGCAGGGGCCAGGGTTTGATCCCTGGCATGGCATGCTGCCCGCGCCCCACCCCTGTGTGCAATGAGCCGGTGATGGAGTCCAGGCATGGTGGCACAGGCCTGTAATCCCAGCACTAGGGAGGCAGAACTGAGGAGGATCACTGCAAGTCTGAGCTACGTGGTGAGACCCTGCATACACACACAACTTAGAAAAGCCACTTTGGGGTACAAAGCAGAAAGCTAGGAAAGAAGGGGACGCAGAGCCAGCAAGATGTGGATTCCTTGAAGCTGAGGGCTGTGCCACATAGGGGTGTCGGTGCCACTGGGATGCCAGAAGATCAGGTCTGTGGTTACAGTGGCATCGCGTGATCAGGGTGGCCCTGGCGCAGTGGGCAGGGGTGGGAGCCAGGCTGGTGTGGACCGAGCAGTGAATGGAGCCGGAAATGGGCGCGGTGACTCAGGCGCTCGGAAGGCGAGCAGAGCGCAGAAGTGCGTGGGCCTGGGGGAGGGCGTGGGCCTGGGGGAGGGCGTGGGCCTGGGGGAGGGCGTGGTTTAAGATCAGAAGGGACAGAGGAGAGGGGAAAGCTGAAGGGATACATGGACACTGTCACTGTCAGAGTCGTTGACGTCTTCACTGCCACCAACAGCAGCCACAGTAAAGGTGGTTCAGTGCCGTCCGGGGCAGCTCTCGCCTTTCTTACACGGAGCGGGAATGGAGCCCCTGTGAGTCTCCTCTCTGGTCATTCTGCTGCCCGGGACTCGCGCTTCAGACGACTCCACAGTGCTGCGAAGCTGCTCCTCTGCCCCGCGCCCGTCCTCCTGTTCCCTCTGGCCACTGCCTCCAGCACGCTGTCCAGACCCTTTGCCGTCACTTGCGCCCTTGGAAAGTGGGGCCCGACTCTTCAAGGCCAGTGTATAGCTAGATATGGTGCCCGCACCATTAATCCTTGCACCTTGGAGGCCCAGGCAGGAGCGCCCCAAGTGTAAGCCCAGCCCTGGGCAGTTTAGTGACTTAGAAAGATGTCTCAAAAAAAAAAAAAAAAGATAAGGGGCACAAGTGCCTGCCTGGCAAGTGCAAGGTCCTGAAGTCTTTTGGTTCAATCCCTAGTACCTTGGAAAAGGGCGAGGGCCAACCAAATAGCACAGCAGATTAAAGTGCCTGCAAGCAGGCGCAGGGACCTGGGGTTCCTCCGACTCGTGGGCCCTGCCCCTAGGGTGTGCTGAGATGGCAATTGAGACTGGGCGTGGTGGCATGCGCCTGTAATCCCAGCTCTTGGAAGGCTGTAAACAGGTGGATCACTACGAGTCCAATCTAGTAGTAAGACCCTGAGTATCCTGTAGACCCTTCAACCCTTTGTGGTTTGACAAAATGTGCACATCCTTCACCTCCACCCAC
>PVKN010025993.1:0-13954 GCA_004027915.1 Capromys pilorides
GTATCAAAGGTCCTACTAGAATTGAGAGTGAAAGAAGTAGAGCTATGTCTGTCACAAATTTGAGTAGTCTACCAACCCTATTCGGTGAATAGTTTTATCTTCACTAATGTGTTTGACATGTGGGAATGTGAGGGATAAATGGAAAGACTCCTGAAGACAGATTAAATGAACTTGCTATTATAGTCTCAGCCAATTTAAGAAATCTAAGAAGTTCCATACAGAACAAGGTCTCTCTTCTTGTTGGGCTTGGGCTAGTGACTCTTTCAGGCTCTTTCAAGGTGGTTGATACTTACTTAGCATATCAATCTCTGATGCCCATCCTTAGGGAAGTATGTGGCTGCATTTGTTTACTCATCTTGAGATCTGGCCCATGATGGAGGAGCGTCTGTCTATAATTGTAAAGTCACCTTGTCTTCCAAGTCATCCTTGAAGGCCTGGCCCTGTCTAATTGCCTCTAATTTTCTATCTAATTTAGCTACCTACAACAATTACAGGACAATTAGCATAGTCATCAGAATACAGATTTAAGTGAGCCCTCAGCACTTAGGACCCAGGACTACCTGTTTGACCCCCCCCCCCCCCATATACCATGTAGTATCCTGTAGCTGCTATGCTGTTGAGGGTATGCCCCAGTGGAAGCATGAGATACTGTGAAGAGGCCGCCAGCTAGTTCATAGACTTGCCACAATTGGTGGAGTAAATCAAGGGAACAGATCACTTCTTGGCCTGCTGGGCAGTATATTCTTGACAGCCCTCAAGGTATTACATAATAAAGCTCTGTATGCTGCTCTGTATGGGCAAGTATGTGAGTTATAGGGTTAGAAGCCCACGTATAACACCTGGAGCAAGAGTTGAGCATAGCCCCAGTCCAGTGAAACACAGGAACTTGGAGGAGGAAGAAGAGGACCTTCCTCTATTGCAGGCCTGGTCAGTAATTCATCAAAAAGTAGAACATGAATGGCGTTTGTTATCAGCAGGGACATCACAAAAACCTATGGTGTTGACAGACTTTACAGCTTATTCTGTTTGTAATTCCACTTCAGTAGTGCAGACAGCAGCCCAAGAAACCTCTGGCAGCATGGAAGCTTTCCCTGTGGTATGAGGGAGCAGATAGCATAAGCTGTTCTCCAGGGGAGATAGAAACGATGGTTTCCATGACCACATTCCTGTCCTTGTGCCTGTAACTGCAGATGAGCCATCAGATAGCTCCTGGGCCTGAGACTATATTCTGATGGATTGTCTGGTGGCTACAGATGCCAGAGAATTGCTAGAAACTGAGTAAATGGCATATATTGATTTAGTACAAATCACATGGGAGTAAGGCATAAGAGAAGCCATTTTTTATGTTAACTCCATTGCCTGGATGACAAGCATTTCACATCTAGCATGAGGAATGTGGTATTGTGAACAGATCCTCCCAAATTCTTTCAGTCTCTAGTGATTGTCCTAACACCCTGCATAGAGAAAAAAATACATGACATAATGATGACTATGGCAACACCAGGAGATGCGATGGGACACTGACAGGATTGAGAGTTTGGATGATATGGAGAAAATTCAAAATGGATAAAATGTACATCAACCACTTAATTGGAAGGGTAAATTAAGACATTAGGAAACAGTTGAATGGCATGTGGTTAACCATTTTTGAAAGAGTTACACCTTGAGCAGCAGATCCAGATGTAAAGGGTAATACAGGAAAAAAAAGTGGTCCATGGAAAAGCAAAAATTTGAGGATCTTCATGGTCCCTGAAGATGATGCTATGCAAGTATTTAATTACGACTAGGGGCAGGGCTAAAGTGTCTGGTTAGGGGGAATTCCAAAGGACTGGAGGCCTCATGTGGAACTTGCCATTTATTGGACCCCCATAAGTGTGCAAAAGGTCCTAATGTCAGTGGACTCAGGGGCAGACTATAATTTGATTCATGGCAACCCTGATAAAATCCTGTGTAAGGCAATTTGCGTAGAGCATTATAGAGGATGCAACATCAAAGTGACGCCTATGATTGTGATTCAGTATAGGTTATCTGCACATTTGAACCTATATTGTGCATATCTTCCCAGTGCCAGAGTACAGGCAGAGGGTAGTCATCCTCCAGGGGTTGAGATTGCAAACAGTGGGCAAATTCACCTCAAGCTATGGGTGGTGAAGATTATAGTGTGGGGCCATACTTACTGTGAGTCCTAAGTCCAGCTATAACCATGACGTGTGATGGTTATCCAACAATATCTACTGGGGGCAGGTGATCATGAAGAAATCACCCAAATAACCCTGAAACTAGAAGAAGACATGGTGCCTATGACTCATCTATATTGCTTGTGAAGAAACCAGATGGATTGTGGCACATGACTGAACAATTAAGAACCGAATAAAGCGATTCCACCTTTGCATGCTGCTATCCCTTTGATTCATGACATCATGGAGCCATTGTCAATGTAGATTGTTTATTTCCACTCGGTAGTATATTTGGCCAATTCCTTTTTCTCTATAGATATAGCCGGTTACGGTCAAGAGCAGCTTCTCTTCGCATGGAAGAAATGCAATGGACATATACTGTGTTGCCATAGAATTGCTTGCACATGATTAATAGTTGCCATGGGCTGTTAGCAAAGGATTGGCTGCCTGGTCAGTTGCATGTGAGGTGCACTTGTTTCATTATATTGATGATATTGTGTTAATTCTGCTTGTTTTGTTTATTTGTTTGTTTGTTTGTTTGTTTTGCAGTACCAGGGATGGAACTATGGACCTTGCAGTTGTGGGGCAGGTGCTTATGCCACTTGAGCTATGTCTCCAGCCCCAACGATACTATGTTAACATCTGATTCTCTTACAGTTCTAGAATGTGCAGTTAGTGGTCTCTGATAACACTTAGCAGCATGTCATTGGCCATCAATGGGGCTAACGTCTAAGGACCTAGGTTTTCTGTCAAGATTTGGGAGTTAGGTAGTTGGGTATGGAAAAAGCAATACCAGAGGCTATTATTGATAGACACAGAAATATCCTCACCCTACCACAGGGAAAGTTATAGTCTTTCCTAGAGCTTCAAGACTATTATAGGACTTTCATTCTCCATTTAGCTCAGATATTGAAGCCCTTATATAACCTGAATAAGAAAGGTGCCATATCCTTTGTGGTTTCCATGTCACCCCAAAGCCTCATGTCATAGATGAAGCTTTTTCAGAAGTGGCTAGGGCTATGATATGTGACACTGGAGTTAATTCATGGTGCAATGCTAGGATCAAGGGCACTATTGGATAAGATACAAGGGATAGAAAGCTCTGGTCCTGCCTTGCTTGCTCTTACCTGTCTACTTGCCATAGACCATTCCTTCTCTGTGATGCCTCTCTGACATGCCATCCTGCCTTGGAACGAGGTGATTATGAAGCTAAGCCACTAAAAATTGTGAGCTACCTAAACCTTCCCCCTTTAACTTTGAGTGTCAATTTTTTCTTAGCAGTGCGAAAAGTTACTAAGACAATATGGTACCAAGAGTGATGCTGTTGGGTCAAAGTGATAGTTCAGCAATGTGAGAGCCTGCTTGGGAAGTGCAAGTTCCTGAGTTCAATCCCTAGTAACACACAAAAAAGAGTAGAGCTATTATTGTGAATGTACCTGACTCTGTGGTTTAGGAGCCTTTGGATCTGGCTTGTTGGAAGGGAGAGAGTTAGGTAAAGTCAGCCATCAGTGCCATCAAATATTTGCTACATAGATGGGTTGCACTGGGAGCCTTCCATTCAGTGAGTGGCTGTGGCTGTGCAGCCAGAAACACACCATTTGTTTGATATTGGTGTCAAACCAAGTGGTCAGGGGGCTAACCTGAGAATAGCATGGATAGTTAACTATTCAAGAAGAGGGCCCGCTAATCATTGATTCTCTCAGCAAATGTTTATTGTATTTGACATAAGGACCTTATGTCTTGTTGGCACATTTCCATGAGGAGAATCAATTGACAAAATGCAACAAGTTTTGGAGTTCATGTAGCTTATATTCTTATATTGTGACGAATGACATATTCAGTTGTTTTTTGTCTTCAGATATTATTTTTAAAAGAGTGATTTTAAAATTATTAATTTTTTTGGTCTTTTTGAGACAAGGTCTCACTATGCAGTTCAGGCTGGCTTTGAGCTCACTTTTGTAGCCCAGCTGGTTTCAAACTCACACCAATCCTCCTGCCTCAGCCTCCCAGGTGCTGGGATTACAGGCATGTGCCACAACACCTGCCTAAAATTACTAATTTGTTAAACAGCAAAATTTTACTAAAGTTAGGAGAAGAAGCAGGCTGTGCAGAGCAAGAGTGGGCTACATAAAAGCAGGAAAAGAAGCACACTGTACTTCTGTGAGTTGGGACCACCTTGCTGGAAAGAACACAGTGCCCTTGAAATTGTTTATTAAACAATAAATGAATTTATCAATTGCTAATAAATGCCAGAATGAGCAAGTATGCTGGTTAAGTTCAATAGAGTATAATGAAGTTGCTATTTTATGTAGAAATTACTTTTCTTCTTGATGCAGGGGAAAATGATCCCCAACCTGAAGAGTTCGTGTTCTCTAAAACTGACGAATTAATTTTAGGAACAAATTATGAGCAGGTTATGAGCAGAATAGATTTATTGAGAGAAAGAAAGTTCCTGTCCAAGGGAGGCACAGGAGGGGGGTCCCCAGTGGGTGTCCCCCAGAAGCTGTCGCTTCCAGCGACTTTTATAAAGAGATGGGAACTCGCTTAGGTGGGTATGAGGTGGGACAAAGACTATGGTCAACCAATGAGAATGAGATCACAAGCACCATTGCTGAGATAACATTGATTAAGATCAGGATCCAATGGGAAGGCAAGTCACATAGCAAGCGGGCTAGAGTATCACCTATTGAGCTTGGGCTCGTGACTCTTTCCAGGTGATTGATACCTACTTAGCATATCAATCCCTGATGCCCATCCCTAGGGAAGTATGTAGTTGCTTCTGTTTACTCTTGTCTTGAGATCTGGCCCACAGTGGAGGAGTGTCTGTCTCTAGTTGAAAAGTCACCTTGTCTTCCACGTCGTCCTTGAGGGCCTGGCCCTGTCTGACTGCCTATAATATTTTTATTTAACTGAGCTGCCTACGACATTCTGAATAAACAAATGTGAGTTTTCTCCCACACAGTGAGCTATTTCACATTGATAGTCAAGGCAGGCCTCTGATAAGATAACATTTGAGAACACCCTGGAAGATGTCTTCTTCCTACAGGATAAAATGAAAGAATTTGAGGAACAAAAGAAAAGAAGATTCTTTTTTTTTTTTTTCTTACCAAGGATCAAACTCAGGACCTTGCACTTATGCTGCTGAGCAATCTCCTTGCCCAGAGAAAAGATTTTTAATGAAAATTCTGTGTAGAAAAATAATGAGAATACAAAGGTACAGAGGCAAGTGTTTGGGTATATTCATTAATAGCAATGAAGCCCATGTGGCTTGAGTGAAGGGAGTAAGATGGAAAGTGCAAGAAATGAGAAGGAAAAGTATGTCCATATCTTAAAATTTAAAAATTTAAAGGCCCATGCAGGCCACTCTATCTTTCTTTCTTTTTTTTTTTCTTTTGTCTTTTTGAGACAGGGCCTTGCTCTACAGTTCAGGCTGACCTTGAGCTCACTTTTGTAGCCTAGGCTGGTCTCGAACTCACACTGATCCTCCTGCCTCAGCCTCCCAAGTGCTGGGATTACAGGCGTGTGCCACCACGCCCAGCTTTTTTTTTTTTTTTTTTTTGAAGGACTTTTTTTTTTCTTTTTGGCTGGCTCAGGCTGCCTTAAGGGTGTGTCTGGGGAATCGAGCTGCCATCCCCTGTGCCTGACAGGGATTGCTAGCACAAGCGCTTAAACTAGAGCTAACCTGAAAGCTTGCCCTCTGTCTCCATTCTGAATGGAAGCAAAAGCCACTGAAATCTTTGAACAGAGTAATGACTTGATTGGAAGGATGACACTAGCTTTGTGGTTGAGAAAAGGGCACTGTATGGAAGCAGGGAGATCCACTGAAGATTATTCATGTAGGAGAAGTACAAAGTAGTGCTGGATTTATTGGACCTGAGAAGAGCAGTGGAAATAGTACGTTGTAAGCCTCTGAATATATTTCAAAGACAGAGCTACTAGGAATGGCTTTGGATTGGTAAGGAATAAAACATGCAATAGGAGAATAATACAACTTTTCTTTAGTATAAAATTTGAGCAACCAAATCAGATCTACCTAGCTATTTGGCTGTTTGTTCATTTGTATGTATGTGTATATATATATATATATATATATATATATATATATATAATTTTTGACTATTTTTTCCTACTTTGCATGTTTTCTTTTCACTCTGTTGGTGGATTCTTTATTATTATTATTACCACTACTATTATTATTATTTTTTTTGCTGGTTCAGGCTACTGTAAAGGTGGATGTGGGATCAAAACACCTTCCCCTGTGCCTGTGTATGTGCTTAAACCACTGAGCTAACCGGAAAGCCCCTATTATTGATGCAGGGGAAAATGATCCCCAACCTGAAGAGTTCGTGTTCTCTAAAACCAACGAATGAATTTTAGGAACAAACAGAGGTTATGAGCAGAATAGATTTATTAAAAGAAAGAAAGCTCCTGTCCAAGAGAGGGACAGGAGAGGGGTCCCGAGTGGGTGTCCCCTAGAAGCTATCGCTTCCAGGGACTTTCAGAGAGGTAAGGCATGGGAACTCGCTTAGGTGGGTATGAGGTGGGACAAAGATTATGGTCAACCAATGAGATCACAAGCACCATTGCCCAGGTAACATTGATTAAGATCAGGATCCAATGGCAAGGCAAGTCACGTAGCAAGCGGTCAAGAACACCACCTATTGAGCTTGGGCTCTTGATTCTTTCCAGGTGATTGATACCTGCTTAGAGTATCAACCACTGATGCCCATCCCTAGGAAAGTATGTAGTTGCTTCTGTTTGCTCTTGTCTTAAGATCTGGCCCACGGCAGAGGAGTGTCTGTCTCTAGTTGGAAAGTCACCTTGTCTTCCATGTCGTCCTTGAGGACCTGGCCCTGTCTGACTGCCTATAATATTTCTATCTAATTCAGCTGCTTACAACATTATTATTATTTATTAAAATGTATTTGGTACAGGGTCTCACTATGCAGCTTGGACTTGTAGTGATCCTGTTTTCAGCCCCCGCTGCACTGGGATTACAGGCACGCTTGACCACACCCAGACTTAATGGATGGGATGGGGCCAGCAAAGCATGCCAGACTGGGGATTGAGTGAATTCTTTTTTCTCTAAGAACAGAATAGGCCAGGAAGATAGCTCAGTGGTCTGAGACCTGCCTGGCAAGTGCAACTACCTGGGTTTGATCCCTGGTACTGCATGTTGCGCCTCTGCTGGCTAATGAAACCAGACATTGTGATGTATGCCTGTGATACCAGTTCTGAGAAGGCTAAGACAGGAGGACCACTAAGAGTCCAGACTGTATACCAAGACCCTGTACCAGATAAATAAATAAATTATTTTTTTTTTTTTTTTGCAGTACTGGAGATTGAACTCAGGACCTTGTGCATGCCAGTCAGGCACTTCTGCTGCTGAGCTGTCTCCCTGGCCTCAAATAAAGATTTTTTAAAACTTAAATATAAAATTATAAAAAAGAACAGAATATATTTATTGGGGGAAAGAAAGCTCCTGTCGGAGAGAGGGACAGAGGGGGGACCTGAGCGGGTTGCCCATGAAGCTGTCTTTTTTAGGGATTTTTATGGACAAAATCATGTGGTTTGCAGAGATGTGTCTAAGGTGGAAAACATGGGAACTCGCCTAGGTGAGCATGAGGTGGGACAAAACTATGGTCAACCAATGAGATTACAAGCACCATTGCTCAGGTAAAGTTGAATAAATCCAGGACCAAATGAGGAAGCGAGTCAAGTAGCAAGTTGGCAAGGATATGGTTGGTGCAGGGTCTCTTCCTGTTGGGGGTTGGGTAGTGAGCGACTCTTTCTGGCTCTTTCAAGGTGATTGATACCTATAGGGAAGCATTTGGCTGCATTCTTTTCTCCTTTGTCTTGTGGTCTGGCCCATAGGGAAGTGTTTCTCTCTTCAAAGTTGCAAAGTCACCTTGTTTTTTATCTTGTCTCCTTGAGGGCCTGGCCCTGTCTGACTGCCTATAACATTTCTGTCTAATTTAGCTGCCTACAACATTCCCTCCTCTGAAGCAGTGCTGCAAGGGAACAATGGGCAGTGACTATTCTGGCTTCTTCAGGCTGAATGGGGTCGTAGTTGTTGACTGGCATTCAGAAATACTCTCCAGAGGTTCTATCTAAAGGCCCTCAATAGACAGCAGGCATTATCTTGGAATATGGAGCAGACAAAGCTAAAGAAACAATTAGGTATGCATAGGCAAAATAACAACAACAGGATAATTATGAATGTAGTCAATGATTTCCACCAGGAAAATCCAGTAATGGCTTCCTATAAAGATGATAAGGATAAGGTCTAGGAGACTTCAGCATCTGACATATCATCAATTTAATGTCTAATATCTTAACCAGCTATTGAGACATTAGCAGAAAGATCTTGAATGTTATAACCTTTTGAAATTTGTAATTCTAGGGGGCTGACAAGATGGTTCAGCAGGCTAAAGTGCCTGCTTAGGCAAGCTTAGGCAACTGCAAGGACCGTGGTTCAATCCCTGACACCACATGCTGCACCGATTCCACACCCAGGGCAGGCTGAGCAGGCCATAATACAAAAATAAATAAATAAATAAATAAATAAATAAATAAATAAATAAATATTTAAAAAAAATTTAAAAAGTTTATAATTCTAAAAAGACTAGTCAGAATTTTTTATAGGTTCTTTGGAAAACACTGAGAACTCTCTGGTTTGCAAGTGGGGCCACCAGCTGGGTAGCTATGGACAAATCTTTATTGGCATCTATCAGAAGTCTAACAGGCTTTTCCCTTATATTGGGACTTAACATAGGTTCCCTCCATGACCTTATCAACCTGAAACTTCCTTTAATTCCATCATAAACACTTTCTTTTTTCCCTCTCTAGCAGCTTTGGACATTTTTGCTTGAAATGTCCCTTCTCTCTGTCTTGACCCAGGGAAGCATGACTTTTTCCCCTGCTTCCTGACTGGACTTCCTTCCTGTAGCTTGCTAGTATCACTTTTCAAGTTTTCTGTGTGTATTTTTATTCTGCATCCTTTCTACCACAAAACACTTTCTGAGTAATTTCTATCAACTAAGACAAATTCATTCCTGCAAACCCTGCTAACTTCTACAGCTTGCTTGAGGCATTCGGGGCCCACTGAAAAGTATATGTCATTTTGATGTAGGTAACTGAGTATAGTTAGTTAAGGCCTTAATATATGTCAAATAATCTTCTCTCTAGACGAAATCTGCTTGGATCCCAGTAAAACAAATCTACAAGTAATCTAGTGCATTTCCTATAAGTTTAAACTATATAATTCCCTGGGTTTTGGTTTTTTCTAGGAAAGAACAAGTATCTGAGAAATCAAGTCATGAGTATTTGACCTAACACATAAATTTAGAAACTTTTCAAGGCATAGCAATTGTACCTCACTGGTTCTTAGATCCCTTTATTGTTGCAGACTGATACTTTGTTGTTAGTCCCTCTAAGCTTTAGTTATAATTATCTCTAAATTTTTCAAGACTTATCAAAACCGGATTAATACCTTATTATTTTTAAAAACTGTTTTATTTATAGCTGGATGTGGTGGCGCACACCTATAATCCCAGAACTTGGGAGGCTGAGGCAGGAGGATCGGTATGAGACCAGCCTGGGATACAAAAGTGAGTTGAAGGCCAGACTGAACTCATAGTGAGACTCTGTCTCAAAAAGACCAAAAAAAAAAAGTTTTGTTTATTTGGTACAGGGTCTTGCTATGTAGCTCAGACTTGTAGTGATTCTCCTATCTCAGCCTCCCCAGCACTGGGATTACAGGCATGCACCACCACACCCAGTTTTATTTGTTTATTTATTTGTCTTTTTGAGACAGGGTCTTGCTATGCAGTTCAGGCTGGCCTTGAGCTCACTGTTGTAGTCCAGGCTGGTCTTGAACTCACATCGATCCTCCTGCCTTAGCCTCCCAAGTGCTGGGATTACAGGTGTGTGCCACCACACCCGGCCACCACACCCAGTTTTAGATGGCTAGCTCAGTGGGGGACTGGCATAGCATATGATCCCAAGGGTTGAACCTGGGTCCTTGTACTTGCCAGGCAGGCACTTAGACCACTGAGCTATCTCCCTGGCCCCAATACCTTATTTTTACTATCAATGATTTTAAGTAATATAAAGACAATATTACATAGCTTTCTAGTTTCACTTTGTGAGAAAACAATGACATCAGTTAGTATTTTTTACTCATATGTTTTTCAACTCAAAACTTACTGCCTTTGCCTTTAACTTGAATTTTAGATATTTACAGAATATTTGTAGTAAGAGAATAGGGAAACATTTTTGTGTTTTAGTTGAAAACACTTGTAAGTAGTGACTGAAATCATTGTTGGTAAGTTCTTTTGATTTACAAAAGCTTTTTAATGAGATGATATCCCAGTTGTAGATGTTTATATATATACATATATATATATATATATATATATATATATATATATATATATATTTTTTTTTTTTTTTTTTTTTTTTTTTTTTTTTTTTTTTGGTCTTTTTGAGACAGGATCTCACTATGCAGTTCAGGCTGGCCTTGAGCTCACTTTTGTAGCCCAGGCTGGTCTGAAACTTGCACCAATCTTCCTGCCTCAGCCTCGCAAGTGCTGGGATTACAGGTGTGCACCACCACACCTGGCTTTTATATATGTATTTAGTACAGTGTCTATAGGATCTCACTACACAGATTGTACTTGTGATCCTCTTGTTTTCAGCCTCCCAAGCACTGGGATTGCAGATGTATGCCACCACTTCCAGTCTCAGTTGCCTTCTCTGCATGCCCCACAGGGGCAGGGCTGGCACAGCACTCTGCGGATCAAACCCCAGTCTCTGTGCCTGCCTACATATGTTCCTTAATCCACTGAGCTACCTGGCTGGCCCCATAGATTCTTTTTCGTATTTCTCGTGCATATTATTTTTTTGTTCATGAACTCTACCTACACCTATGTATTCAAATTTCTATCTACTTTCTCTTCCAGTGGATTTAGTGTTTCTGTTTTAGTATTTAGATCTTTGATACATTTTGACTTTAGTTTATGCATGGTGTAAGACATGGGTAGAAGTTTAGTCTTCAGCATATAGAAAGCCAGATTTCCACCACCATTTATTAAATAATCTATCTTTTTTTTAGGGGTGCCTTTTTCAAAGACAAGGCAAGAGCCAGGCATGGTGGCACATGCCTGTTATGCTAGCACTCAGGAGGATGAGGCATAAGGATTGCTGCATGTTCAAGGCCAGGTTGGGCTACAAAGTGAGCTCAAGACCAGCCTGAATTTTTTTTAAGTATTTGGTACAGGGTCTCACTATGCAGCTTGGACTTGTAGTTATCCTCCTGTTTTCATTCTCCCAAGCACTGGGATTACAGGCTTGTGCCACCACAACTGCCTAAGCACCAGCTCAGTGCACCTGGAGATGGGGCTGGCATGGCATGTGGTTCTAGGGATCAAACCCCTGTCTCTGTGCTTGCCTAAGCTGCACTTGATCTGCTGAGATATGCCACCACTGCCCTACCAGCTTGAATAATATAGTGAGACCCTGTCTCAAAAAGAAAGTCCAGCTGGCTGTGTTTTTTTAGTTTTGTCCACATCATCAATTCTGTTCCATTGGGCTGGGCAGTAGCATAAATGCCTGCCTGGCAAGTGCAAGGTCCTGAGTTCAATCTCGGATAAAAAAACAAAAGAAAAAAAAATCTATTTCATTGATCCTCAGGTCTTTCCTTTGCCAGTACCATGCTCATTCTATAACAGTAGCTTTGTAGTATAATTTCAAGTCAGGAATTTTGATGCCTCATGCCTTGCCTTTGTTGCCTGAGATTTCTTTGGCTATTCTAGGTCTCTTCTGGTTCCAGATGAATTTTAGGGTTATTTTCTCTATATCTATGAGATATGCTAATGGTATTTTGTTTATGATTGCATTAAATCTGTAGAACAGATTTCAAAGTATTACTATTGTCACAATGTTTGTTTTTCTTGGGCCAGCCAAATAGCTCAGTGGATTAAAGTGCTTGCAAGCAGATGCAGGCACTGAGGATTTGATCCCCAGGCCTGCTGTGGTGGCCCTGGCCCTGTGCTGAGATAGCAGTTGAGACTGGGCATGGTGGCCTAGTCCTGTAATCCCAGCACTTGGGAGGCTGTAAATAGGCAGATTACTATGAGTTCGATCTAGTAATGATACATTATAGACCCTATAGACCTTTCCCTAAAAAAAAATATTCACATATAAAGAATGTTTTTCAGTTTTCTGAAATCATTCTCAATTACTTTTTCCGAGTATTGTAGTTTTCACTGTATAGATCTTTTACTCTCTTTGTTAGATCTATACCTAAGAATTTCATTTTACTGAATGATATTGTGAACGGTGTCATTTCCCTTGTCTGTCTGTGAGGTCATTGTTTATGTACAGAATGATATTGATTTTTTTTTTTTTTTTTTGCAGAACTGGGGATTGAACTCAGGACCCTGCACTTGCTAGGCAAGCACTTATTCTACTGAGCTATCTGCCCGTCCCTGATACTGATTTTTGAGTGTTGATTTCATATCTAGCTATGCTAATGAATTTGCTTATTAAATCTACAAGTCTTTCGGTGAAGTTTTTGGAGTCTTCTATGTAGACAGCATGTCATCTGTGAATAATGATAATTTCACTTTTTCCTCTCCTATTCTTCTTTCTCTTGTCTAATTGCTCTGGTTAATGTTACCAGAAATATATTGAGTAGGAGTGGTGACAGTGGACATCTTTGTCTTGTTCCTGATTTTAAAGTGAAAACTTGGGGCCGGCGAGATGGTTCAGTGGTCTAAAGCGCCTGCTTAGGAGGGCTCAGGCAACTGCGGGGACTGCAGTTCGATCCCCGGCACCACATGCTGCGCCAGCGCCACCACCAGGGCAGGCTGAGCCAGCCACAAAATGAATAAATAAAGAAACAAACAAACACAACAAGCAAGCAAACAAACAAACAAACAAATAAATAAATAAATAAATAAATAAATTAAAGTGAAAACTTTCAGTTTTTGTCCATTTAGTACAACGTTAGTTATTGGTTTGTCATAGATGGGTTTTACTAGATTGCAGTAAAAACGTATTCTGATTTTCTGTAGAATTTTTATCATGAATGAGTGTTGGCCTTTATCAAAAGGTTTTTCTGCATCTATTGAGAAGATTATGTGATTTTTTTTGTCTTTGGCTTTGTTGATATAGTATATTACATTTATTATTTGACTATATTCAAACACTCCTGGATGAATCACACCTGTTCATGCTCTTTTATCTTCTTGATTTGATGCATTCTGTTTGTTCATATTTTATTTATTTACTTTTTTTTTTTTTGCGGGACCAGGTTTTGAACTCACGCCTTGCACTTGCCAGGCAGGCACTTGTGCCATAGAGCTATCTCCCCAGCCCCTGTTTGCTCATATTTTATTGAAGATTTTTGCATCTATGTTTAGTAGAGAGATTTCCCTGTCATTTTCATTTTGGCTTGGTCTTTCTCTGGTTTTGGTATCAGGGTAATACTTGTCTCCAAGAGTGAATTGCAGACAATTGCCTCCCTTTCAATTTTATTAAAGAGTTTGAGGAGTATTGGTGTTAAATCTTCCCTAAATTTTTTGTAGAATTCATCTCTGAATCCATCAGGTCCTGGATTCTTCTTTGTTGGTGTTTTTTTTTTTTAATTACATTTTCAGTTTTATTGACTTATTAGGATTATTCAGAATTTTTATGTCTTCTTATTTCAGCTTTGATAATTTACATGTATCTAGGAATCTGTTCATTTCTTTTGTGTTTTTCATCCTGTAAGA
>PVKN010025994.1:0-13954 GCA_004027915.1 Capromys pilorides
CCGGTAGGAGACTTTGTGGGTAGAATTATGGTTGTTTTGCTTTTTTAAGAAAGTCTTTCTCTGAAGTACATCTTATGTATAAAAGTATACAAATGAGTAGAGAATATTTCAAAAATTGA
The DNA here is from genome assembly GCA_004027915.1 of Capromys pilorides. Lineage (NCBI taxonomy): Eukaryota > Metazoa > Chordata > Mammalia > Rodentia > Capromyidae > Capromys > Capromys pilorides. The sequence goes on from PVKN010025994.1 coordinate 120, forward strand.
ACACACAGCACACAGACCAACAAACTAAATGTCATTTGTACACTGGGAGAATCCCCACCAACTGTATTTTGCCACCAACTCAAAAACTCTTGCAATTGATAGATCCCTGGTCACTTATCCAAAGACTCCAGATGCCTACATTCATGTTTTAAATACTTGTTCTGCTGAGACTGAAATAGACTACTCACAGTCATGAGAAGACGTGAATAGGCAAAGATGATATTCCAACCCTCTGACATTATCACTGTGACTGAAACATCAGAATTGCTCTTCCTTAGCATGGAAGACCACTTCAGGTAGAAATACCTTGCTCACAAAGGTGATCCTTTAGAAATAATTACACGTTTCCATCAGCATGACCATCATAAATCCAGCTTGTATAATAAAGCTATTATACAAGATTGTACTTCCAGAGTGCCCAAAGTTCACAGTGGCAGGGATGATGGAAGAACATCCCAAACAAACTGGGAAGAAAAGCTCGTTGTTGTGGGGAGGGGAGTTGTGCACATGCACACACACGTGCATCTTTTACAAAGAAAGTAAGAGGAGATTCCATTATGCAATTCACAGACTTGTCAACTACCATCACCCCTGCAGGAAGAATTTCTGGCTTTGCTTTATGGTGCCCATTTCCAGCATTCACTGTGCAAATGCAGCACTGCCCTCCCATTACAATAGGAAATGGGGTTGCAGATAATAAAGAGCAGCCAAGGCTCAGGATGGGGATCCAGAGCCAAGAGAACAGACACGAACAGTTCCCATCGATCCCTGAATTGTTGGCATCTATCCATACTTGGTTAGACCTCAAGGACACAGCCCACAAGCAAATAAACAATAGAGAAATTGGCCAGAAGTGGAAAGCCAATTCTAGCATTTTCCTAGTGGGAGTGGAACTCACCCCCACTTGGAGCACCACAGGTACACATAATATCTATCACAAAGGCTAAACACGTTGAGATTAAAAAGTACAAATACTCTTTTGTTAATTCATTCCACAAATACTTACTAAGCATCTTCAAAGGGCCACTCTTTAAGAACCCAAGATAAGAATCCCTGTTATTGTAAGGTCTACATTTTCTTGAGGGATACAGCCAGTAAAAAAGTCACAAATAACTACAGAGTCAGAAAGGGTCAAGTGTTCAGAAAAAAACACAGATGAGAGAGACAGTTAATTCACAGTGACAGCCTTTTCGGAAATGAATTAGAAAGGCCTCTCTAAAGAGGTCACAACTGAGCAGTACCTGAATTAAGGGATGGAGTAAATCAAGCAGTGTCTATGAACAAAACAACTCAACTTGACGGTACAAGTGCAAAGGCCCTGAGGCACTTAGTGTGCTTAAGGATCAGTGGAAAACCAATGGGTCTGAAGCCTACTGAGCAAAGCATGTGAACATTTAGGAAATTAAAAACTAAGGGAACAATTATGGGAATCATCCTCAGTGTGACAGGCATTATTTGAAGATTTTAAGCAAAGGAGCAACAAGATCCAGCTTTTGTTTTTAAATTATCACTCTGCTTGTTCTATGGAGAACAGACTGTAGGAGTGAAGGGTACAAACAGAAAAGCCAGTTAGAAGACTAGGTCCAGAAAAGAGCCAACAGTGATTAGAAAACAGGTTGACAGTGGCACTTAAAATGAATAGCAGTCAGATGTGAGATTATATATTTTGAATATAAATCAAGAAGATTTGCTGATAGACTACGTACAGTATACAAGCAAAGTCAGAAAAGACTCCTAGGCTTGTTCATGCTTGGTGACTGGGATGACACAATAGCACAACCACTGCTGGAAAGAACATGAATGTTACTCAAAAAAATAAAAAAATAAATGAGCTGCTGTGTGATTGAATGATCCTACTTCCAAATATATACACAAAAGGCTGGGTCTTAAAATGATACTTGTACACCCATGGTCAGAACAGTAGCTAAAAGTGGCTGGGGAGATGGCTCAGCAGCTTAAGCACCTGCCTGGCAAGTGTAAGGTTGCGAGTTTGATTCCTGGTTAAAAAAAAAAAAAAAAAAACCTGCCTTCACCATAGCCAAGAGGTGGACGTAATCCAAACGCTACTAATAGAGGAATATTTTATTTTATATATATATATACATATATATATATATATTCATATATATAATGAAATATTAGCTTTAAAAAGGAAATCCTATCTCATTCCACACTACAGGTAAACTTTGTATGTTAACTATGTGAAATAACCCAGCCATAGGGGCCGGCGAGGTGGCTCAGTGGTCTGAAGCGCCTGCTCAGGCAGGCTTGGGCAGCCACAGGCACTGCGGTTCGATCCCCGGCACCACATGCTGCGCCAGCCCCACCCCCAGGGCAGGCTGAGCCGGCCAGAACACAAATAAATAAATAAATGAGGTTTAATAAAATAAAATAAACTTTAAATAAAAATTTAAAAAAAAAATAACCCAGCCATAAAAACACTAATGCCATATGATTTAACTTACATGAGCAACTCAAAGTAGTCAAATTCATAGAAAGAAGTTAAAATATAGTTATTGGAGCTGGGGAAATAGCTCAGTGGCATCAACACTTGCCTGACAAGCACAAGGTCCTGAGTTTAAGCCCCAGCACCAAAAAAAAAAAGCATTAAAATATAGTTATCAAGGGCTAAGAAGAGGAGTAAAGGGGTAATTACTGCTTAATGAATATAGTTTCAAATCTGCAAGCTGAAGAAATTCTAGAGATCTGTTTCATAACAATATGTTAGACTTCAGAGTGAATATATTCACTCTATGAATATGTTCAACATTAATGAATTGTGTGTTTTAAACTGCTTAAGCTGGTAAATTGTATGCGTTTGTCACAATTTTAAAAAGAAACCTCATATTAAGTTTTCATCATACTTAACATACTAGTAAATGAGAACATAAGGATTTTAAACATCAACACTTTGAAGATCTACTTTATTTCATCTGTATCAGACTATGGTGTCCAATTTCCTTTCTTTCATAATGTATAATATATTATGTATTAAAACTACAGTTTGTACACATAATTTAAAAATATTTGGCCAAGTCTTTCTTAAAAAGACTTTAAGGCTTAGGGGCTGGTGAGATAGCTCAGCAGCCTAAAGTGCCTGCTTAGGCAAGCTTAAGCAACCACAGAGATGGTGGATGGATCCCCAGGACCACATGCTACACCAGCCCCACTCCCAGGGCAGGCTGAGCCTGCCATAATAAAAATAAATAAATAAATAAATGTTAAAAAAAATAATTGAGCTAGAGGATAAAGATTTTTTTTAAAAAAAAAAAAAAGACTTTAAGGCTTAAAGAATTGAAGGAAATAACTATTGAGAGAAGATCAGAAGATGCAGGTTTATTAGGAGGAACTCCCACTTGGGAGATAACTCAGAGATGCCTACAAGATTTATCCAGGTGGAGATGTGAAATAGGATAAGGCATATGTAAATCTGAAGCTCAAAGGAGAAGTCTAAACTAGAGACATACACTTATGAGATATCAATATTAAAGCAGCTTTTAAAGTCATGAGTCTGGACTAGATCAACTATTGAAAAGAAAGAGTTGAAGACTGAAAACGTCAGCACACTCCAGTGTGGGCACAGGACTCATCACTGCATGGGATGAGACTGGAGATACAAATTAGACCTAGATAGTAAGACACACTGGGTGCCTGTGGCACAAAGCTGCAGGCAATTAGGACTGAGGTGGTCACAATGAGTCATAAGTAGGAAGGAAAGTAAAGCACAGAGAGGAAAGAAGGTACATGAATCCTCACAGACAGGAGAGTATCTGTGACATCTAACAAACATCAGTCCCAGAGCTGGAGAGACCTGCTAATCTTGGCTTGCTATTTTTATATGCCTGTGAGCTTGCTTGTCATTCTATAGCAATCATAAAGTAGATAGGAGTAAATTTCTGTTTTTTGCTACCAAGTCTTTAATGAAGCACTTAAGACACGAGACAACTGAAAAAGCAAAATTAATTGTTCTCAGTAAAAATCTGAAGTCTTACAAGGTAAGCTGAGGATGTGGCTCAGTGGTATGGCACCTGCCTGTTCTGTGTGAGGTCTTTGAGTTTGACTGCAACAACACAAAAAAAGTAAAATGAGAATATATCTTACAAAGTGAATTGAATCATTTGGCCCCAGTGCTTTGCTCTTACCTGTATCCATGCCATGTCACTTTGTAGGGCCATGCTACCCCAGGTGGGTAGCATGCTCTACTCTTTGACTTTTTTTCATTTTTTTATTACTTTTAATAAGAAATAACAATGAGACAGTTTCACAACACGTCAGTAGGACAGCCACAATAATTAATACAATGCACACTGCTGTCCTCATAGTAGCTGTACTGAGTACAAGATGCAGATGTAATAACTTTTCTACACACTATTGGTACAAATATTTGTTCTCGTTGAACTAATGCAAAGTAGTTGTATACTGTTCAGCCCAAAGCAGCATGCTTGGCTCACCACATGCTACTCAAGGAAAAGCTACATGGGCTCATGTACTGATGCTCGGTCTCAAGAATTAGCTGCCACTGTCATGAACGACTGAAGAATGAGGCACATGTAGAACATAAGCAAGTCACCTGGTCCCTCACCCTGTTTAACGGCCAGCCAACACCCAGACATACAGGCTCACACAGTTCAGAAAAGCTTCTATAACTACATACAGGAGAGACTGCACTTACTCCACCTGCCCTTAGAAGCTTTTTAATTACTATTCTGTGTGACAAAGACAACTGATATATCTTACACAAAAACACTTAGATTTTTTTTCCTCATCCACCGTTATTACAACTGATAAGTCAAACCCCAAAAGGGTCAAATATGGACAAAAATAATTGGTACAGCAGAAACAGCACCACCCCCAGGGCAGGCTGAGCCAGCCATAATATAACTAAATAAATAAAGTTAAAAAAATAATTGAGCTAGAGAATAAAGTTTTTTAAAAAAAAAAACTTTAAGGCTTTAATATTGATATCTCATAAGTGTATGTCTCTAGTTTAGACTTCTCCTTTGAGCTTCAGATTTACATATGCCTTATCCTATTTCACATCTCCACCTGGATAAATCTTGTAGGCATCTCAGAGTTCTCTCTCAAGTGGGAATTCCTCCTAATAAACCTGCATCTTCTGATCTTCTCTCAATAGTTATTTCCTTCAATTCTTTATAAGCCTTAAAGTATTTTTTTAAAAAAACTTTATTCTCTGGCTCAATTATTTTTAATTTTCTTTCCTTTCTTTCTTTCTTTCTTTATATTATGGCTGGCTCAGCCTGCCCTGGGGATGGCGCTGTTTCTGCTGTACCAATTATTTCTGTGCATATTTGACCCTTTTGGGGTTTGACTTATTAGTGGTAATAATGGTGGATGAGGAAAAAAAAGTCCAAGTGTTTTTGTGTAAGATATGTCAGTTGTCTTTGTCACACAGTATCTCAATGATACAGGACGTAGGTGATCTTGTACCCCACTACTACAACAAAAGACAAAACAGCACACAAGGCTATTTGACACAAATTCTTCTACTCATGATCTGGCGATGTATACAATTATAAAAAATTCAAGGAGCAGTCTCTTTGTTTCTTTTAGAAGTCTTACTCTTTCATCAAAATACATCATTCATGTTCAGTGAATGGTATAAGCCTACTTGTACAGTTTGGTCAAACTATAGAGAAAGATTTAAATGCATTCACATTAGCATAACTTTCACAAATTCTATTCATAGATTATAAGAGTTCTTAAACACAGAACTAGCTATTTTATAAGAGGTATAAAAGTTCTTGATAAATTAAAATTAGTATGTCAACAGTCTTTGTATTTTGATAATATGAGCTCAGGACCTTAAGTTTGAAAGCAGCCTAAGTAATGATCTAACATTTACCTTTGGTAAAGTTTGAAATCTTGACATTTTCTCCTAGCAACTATAATTGTGAGTGTAAAAATATTCAAAGCTCCAAACTGAAGAGTAGCTCAAGTGTAAAGTTAGCAGAGAGGAAAGGAACAACAACATAACCCTCATTTGTTATACTTGGAGCCCATAAACACAAGAATGTCAGTAAATTCTACTACTGGTCAGCCAACAGTTTAAAAATATTAAATGCCCACAGGAAGTCCTTTCCTTGAACCTAAATATAATTTTTTCAGCTCTTCAGTAGCCAGTCAAAAAAATTAAATATGTATGAATATATTTGACAGCTGGCTTTAGAAACCACAGCTATTCTAGAAGTTAATGTGAAAAAAGTTTAAGAACTGATTTCCAGAACTACACAACTCCCATGACAAGTTCAAAGACTGGTATCAGTTCACACATTTGTTTGCAAATCATTTGGTTCACAGACAAAAACATTTAACAAAATTTTGTTTGTGTTACATTCATGAACTGAGGTACCACTCTATGTACCTTTTTAAACACATCAGTAAAGTGGCTATTATTTTTGCTGGCAAATAGAATCATTACTTCCTGATTTTTTGGGTCATACATTCAATTATCCTTTTAATACACCTAAAGGAAGTAAAACATTTTTTAAAAGGCAGCAGAGAACTCAATTTAAGATACTTTTACTGGCAGTAGAAGACAACATGCTCACCAAAGCACAGACCCCTCACACACTAACCTTTGCTCTTTGACATTTAATATTCCTTTTAGAGAACATGCAGTCACAAAAATAATTTCACTTATAAAAACTTAAAACTAACATTTATAAATTTGTAACGTACCATTAGGTTACACTGTTAAACTGTTAGAAATATACATATATGTATACATACATGAACTACTATATGGTTAGAATTAAATTAAATGTCTCAAAAATCAAATGACATTTCTCATGAAACTGAGTATACTGAGCATAAGAAAGACAAGACTATTTTTTCACTATTACCAGAATTAACTTAAAAAAACTAATGTAATGATGTCAGTTTCTGGCTTAGAAGCTTTCACAGGACCCCTAGAGTCTACAGGGACTACCGTCCATAGTCCTTGAAGCCTTGAAGCCAACATAAAAGAACTTGTCCAGTAGAGCTCTCATCAATACTTCCAGGCTCACCTGGAGGCCTTGCTGTCTGGCACTAGGTCTCTTTTCCACAGCCACACACAGAGGTGCACTCCTCAGTCACACTTTAGCCCTTCCTATCTCCTTGGTTTTATAGGCTTTTACCCTTTGTTGGCGTGACTTTATCCACCTGGTCAATCTCCTAGCCACATGCAAGACCTGCTTCCTTTGAAGCCACCCCAGCAGCTTCACCACCCCTCCTCCCATACATCACTCTGCACTACCAGACACATTTGACACTGTCCTTAGTCCATCACACAAGTATCTCCGGGGCAAGAATGATGCTTTCCTCCAGGTTGGGCTCCCCCAGGGTCTAGTATAACATAGATGTTCTGAAGAATAGACAACAGAAGAGATGCAAGTGGTTACTGTGTCACAGTTAATGTCAGGTTCTTTTGCATCTTCTTCATCTTCCTAAAGGACACCACTCTACCTAACTCATCTCATCTCCTGTTTCTACACTCACAGTCCCCCTCTATCCACTCCCCTGCCCCATGCACAACCTGGCAGATTTAGAGGGACTTCTTATCTGCTGAGGAGACAAACATGCAGCTTTCTTACCCATTTGACTTCATTGAGGGAGACAAGTGTACTAGTGCCAAATATTCTATTATCTAAAAAGGTCCTGGGTATGTACCTGTAATCCCAGCTACTTGGGAGGCTGAGGCAGAAGGATCACAATTTCAAGTACAGCCTGGGGAACTAAGAGACTTCTATTACAAAACTAAAGTGTTCTGAGGCTGTAGCTATGTGAATGCAATGGGTTTAATCCCTAGTACCACAGAAAAGAAAATTTCTATCATAGTCTAACCTCTGGGTGGTTAAATAAATTTATAGAATGCCACCGGTATGGATAGAGCTCCTACTCCAGGTTCAATAGATAAAGCAAAAATGAAGAGACTCATACCGAACTTCCACACAACCTACCTATAACTGTTTATCTAGCCTTCAAAAGAAAAAAAAAATCCCAAGATGGCAGGGAGAATGAGAATAAGTATGGTTATGAAGAGCTAAATCTTTGAGCAGGCCCAATTTAGCTGACTCGATAAGGAAGTTCCTCTGCTTTAGCCCTTTCCAAAAAGTAATCTGCAGTAACCTGATTTTAACCAATTAGCTTTTCTTCTATCATTCTGTTTCCTTGCACTCACTATATCATACTGACTGTTCTGCTGTTGTCTCAGGAAATTCATCCTGTTCTGTAGAATGGAGGTGCCTCCAAACTAAAATCCACTAGATCTATAAGTAAGTTGGCTGTGATTTGGGTTCTGACAAACCCTTGCAAGAAGTAGCTCAAGTGCTGCCTCCTCTGCAATGTCTTTTCTGATGATCCACAGCTGACATGCCTGTTACACACCATCAACTACTGCCTTCCTCTCCCATCGCTAATCTTGGCTTATGTACTTTATGGAAACCCCCTACTGATATGTATGAGCCATTTCCCACAATAATTTAAATTCTGAGAGAAAAAGAACTTATCTTCTTATGTTTTATCTTTCCACCTGTAACCCAGAGTATTTCGGGAATCCAACCAGGAATTAGTGTTTTAGTAATCAGGTCACTTCTCTTTACATTTATGCCACAAGAAGAAATTTTAAAGAGAAAGAACTAAAGAAAAATAGTGACAGTGAAGGAAGAGACTGCCCAATGTTACTGAAACATGAACTGAGAGAAGTATTTTACTTCTTCAATTAACGCAGCTGTTAATGTGCTGAACCAAAAAGCACATTATGAACACATTAACAGCCACACCATAAGCACTCAGCATTTATTAATTTAACCCTTACAACATTCCAGTTAAATAGGTATTACTAACATTTACATTTTATAGATCCAGAAACGGAAGCAAAGACATGAAATGATTTTCATAAGGTCATAAAGATGGTCTGCGGCAGAGACAGGCTTCAAAGGCAGGTAGCCTTACGCTCCCCTCCTTCCCTTGTGTTGCTGCTCAAGATGCATATCCAAGAGACAGGCTTGTGAAGGAGAAACTACAGAATGAGAGGATGACAAGAACCTGATGAACATTCAGTTCATTTGGGCAGGAAAATAAAAAGAAAAATGGTCTTGATGGATCTTGGTGCCAGGAAAATGTCTAGTAGTAGCCAAGTCCTAGGGCAAGTTGCTTAGTGCCCAAGGTCACAGTGGACAAGCACACAAGTGGAATAACGCAGGGACCAGGGGTGGTGGTGGTGTTATGTTCAGGAGTACAAACTTCGCAAAGCTTCTACTTTTGCAGCATATTTAAATTAGCTAGTGGGGGGAGGGTGTCCCCAGCCAAACAGTGCCAGTTACTTCTCTCCAGTCCCCACTCTGACCTGAGTGTGAACTCTGACCTTACCCAGCCTCATTATGGGCTCAACCGACCCATCTATTCCTTCCCTTTAAGCTTTCTATTTACTCAAGGTTGAGGTTCTAGAAGCTAATTCAACATTCAAAAGCTTGCTCAGAGGGGAGACTGTAATAAAGGTCAATACATTCTGGGAAAACAACTGCTGTGCAATAAAATACTGCTCATACATATAGTCAGGGTGCATTAACTATCCATTGAAAAAGTAACTGCTAGACTCAAAATGTGAGGGCAGCATTTAGAGCTATGCAACAGGAGAAGCAAAGGGTATAACCTAAAGCGAGATTCCATTTGGCTCCCAATTTGGCTTTCTCTTACAGTCATTCACTTATTATTTGTCCTGTAAATTTATGGAATTCCTTTCCCATTTCAAACTTTTTGAAAGTTCCTTTGAGGATATATTACAGCTCATAGACTCCCAGAAAGAGCAGTGAGTAGGATCCAGCCAACATTGCACTCCTCAGATTCAGTATGAGCCAATCTGATCTTCCTGGAACAAACTTCAGGCTGAACCAGTAACAAATGAAGAGGACAAAAATTGACTGTAGCCTAATGTTCTGAAACATCAGTACCAACTTGTGTGTTAGAATACTTAAGGGAACATAAGATTTGAAACTATTTTGATGTTCATCTCCAAATTTCTGAGGTTACACTCAATTTCCTAGAAGTTCAAAGTTAAAACCGACTTCATCATCAATCACATTTCCAGTCAGCAGCAAGTTCACTGCTTAATAGTTTGCAGAACCACATCCAGTTGAAAAGAGAATCAATAACCATTCAGATGTTCTTTGTGGGAAGACCATTAGTAGAGCCTGCTCACCTTGGAAACAACCTGTCCTATGTGCCAAGAGGAGATTCTGGCGACAAGCAGGAAACAGAAAGGCTGGTTATTTCTTGGCACCAGGAAGCAAAATTTAAGTGTTCCTGAGCTTTTCCTCTTAAAAATGCTTCACAAATGTTAACTAATTAATCTTCACAATCCCACTGTGCGTTGCGTAAGATCTTTCAGAATGAAAGAACAAAGAAAGCTAGGGATAGAATGAGGAAGATAAGAAACCACCCCAACACTAAAAAGGCCTTTTCCTGTACCCAACAGGTGAGCAGTTGTGTGCACTGGTTAGTGGTAATGGCAGTTTCTGGCAGTTTAAAATTAATATGAAAACAGCTGATGTGGTCACACAATTAATAATGGTCGCTAACAAAACAAGCTTGGGTTCCTCTCAAGTATAATTATAGAACAATCTCCAGAGGATGCTTCCAAGAAATTAACAAGGTAACATTGGAATAGTCTCCTGCCTAGCAGAGCTCAAGACATTGGCTGTTATTAATTGGAAAGGGGGCCACAGTTTCCAGATGTCTGCACTAAAAATGGGCTAATCAGATGAAGAGAATATATAAGTAATGTCCATTTTCCACTGTGAGATATAATGAATTTAGTGTGTGTGTGTGTGTGTGTGTGTGTGTGTATGTGTGTGTGTACCTGTTGGGGATTGAAATGAGCATCCCTACCATAGTTAAGTCCTAACATTTAGTAAGTCAGACTCTGTCACGTTCCATTTGGCAGCTACAACAAAACACCATATCCTGTTATAAGCACCATATATATATACATTCTGAAGGCTGGGCAGTCCAAGACCAAGTTGCCAGCAAACTCTGAGTCTGGTGAGGCCTGCTTTCTGGTTCACAGATCATATTTTTTACTAAGCTATCAAATAATGAAGGCTTTTTTTGAATCTCTTTTATAAAGGTATAAATCCCACCTCTTGAGGGAAGAGGCCTTAGAACCAAGCTAAACATCTATCAAAAGCTCAACCTTCTAATAGCATTGGGTTTCTATATGGGAATTTTCAGAGACAAAGATATTCAAATCATGACAAAATATGATATTATAGGTGTGCAGATATAGGTAATTAAGAGGTCAAACTGGAATGGATGGGCCCTCTTCCAACAGGACATGTATTTTTATTAAAGGAGCAAATTTGAGGAATGAAATGCACATACTAATCACCATGAGAAGATGGAGGCACAACTGAATGCAATGCAGCAGAAACCAAGCAACGCCAAGTGTTTCTGAATGAACAGATGAGTACCACTTCAAAGGTGAGCTATTTTCAGGTAAGCAAAATGTCCTGCAGTTTATTTAAGGAAGAACCACTAACTATGGCCACTATGAGACCCTGGAAAAATCTCAACATGAAGGACTGGCAAATATAAAACCAGGGATATTGATAATGCATACCTAAATGATCTCTACCATAAATTGATCAATGTAATGTAAACATGTCAAAGATCCTTTCCTAAATAATCTCTGCTTGGACAATTTATCCAATTGCTTCACTCTCTCAATATTCTTTCCACATGCTATCAGGAAAAACAAAAATCAAAAATCGATAGTTACCACAAGCCAAGATTATTTATTATCATCATCATCATCATCATCATCATCATCATCATCATCATCATTACCAGCTCAGCCTTCCCTGGGAATGGGGCTGGCACAGCACATGGTGCCGGGGATTGAACTGCAGTCCCTATGGTTGCCTAAGCTTTCCTAAGCAGGTGCTTTAGACCGCTGAACCATCTCAATGGCCCAAGATTTTAATAATATTGGAGACTATTACAATCCCAAATGCATGTTTGCTTATTTGCTGCTACCTAACATTAAAGACTGATAATCTTTCTTGCAAAAGATAGAAATTAATTTTTAGAATATCAGGATATTCTGAAGAGATGTACCTACATTCCAATGCTTTGGTTCAGAAAGTAACAGGGATAAGGACAAAACTGAATACATATGAATGACTTAGGAGCTATTCAGGTCAACTTGCCTAAGTTGCTCCTCTAAGGAAAACAGCCATCCTGAGAGTCATGAGCTCTGCAACTTGAATGTGGCCTTTATAGTAAAACAAATGGTTATCTGTTTATATTTTTAAATAGTTATTGGCAGGTCTATTGTTCTTGTTCTTTTAGCCCATATTAATTCTTTTTAAATCCTTTTAGTTATTTCAGCTAAGTTATAAATACTACAAAACAATGCTGTAAGCAAAAATTTCCAAAGCAGTTAGTTCTTACACAAATTAACACTGTCCAAAGTCCATTTCAGATCCAAAAGTCAAAGATAAAATTAGCTCACTAGAATTCTTATTTTCCCCCTTTCCTTTTGGTCAGTGTATCATATTGGACTCCAAATAAGTCAACAAGTTTAAACCCAGAAAGGTACTTTAATCATTTTTAGGTTTTAGTATAGAAATTATAAACAATTATGATTCTGTAAAGTTCAAAAAGTTACACAAAAAAGTCACTCAAGTCAAGCTAGAATTTCCCAAGTCATTATTAACCAATGGGTCACACTATCAGTGTAGGTCACTAGAATCAGTCATATTTTTAGGACAGTACAGTAAAAGCAGACAATGGGCAATTCCATGTGGTCTTCACAGTTAGGGTAGTCATTAAATAGGGTGGAATTTCACTGCATCATTATAGGAAAAATGGACTAGTAAAGCCAATCAGATCATCTCTTTCCACCTGAGACTACTTAACCAAAATTAGTGGACACTTGAAAAAATATACAATGAAAGTATAATGAGCAAACCACAAATAGCCAGGTCAGCTGTTAAAAACAGATCAGGAGATACAACGCATATCATTCTCTACCTTCTCCTATGAGCATTTCCAAAAGAATTAATGAAGACCAGAGCAAAGGCAATAGTTTGAACTCTCGAAGCACCTAATTGTCAACTTGGAAGCAATTCTCCAGTCTATAAATTGTTTAGTCCCTGTACTCTAAAGTAAGTACTGTATGTTGTACCCAAACTCAAAAGATTTTAGCAAAAAGAAAAAATAGACAAACCACTATGGGAGTTCTGAAGCAATCACTAACCATTGAGTCACATGATCAAATCCCACTGTCCCTGTCCTCTTCCTGAGACCTTGGATAGAAAGTACATGGGAAAGGCTACATTACTGTACCAACCCACACACTAAATGAAACTCATCTGTTCCTCAGAACCTTTTGAGAAGATTTTTGAGGGATGCAATATGACTAGCATTTTCTTCTTTCTCCCTAAGAGAGAAGTCCAAACTTGGTAATATTTCATTCTATACAGAGCTTAGCATTATTTAAGCAGTTCTTGAATTATGTATGTCCCAGAAACTACTCCAAGGTCTTTACAAATAAGAAACCATTTGATCTTCACAATTACCTTACAAAGCAAAACTACTACCTCCATTCTACAAATGGGGAAATGATACACAGAAAGGCTAAGTAATTTGCCTGAAGTCATGGAGCTATCAAGTGCCAGAGTCAGGATTAGTCCAGTTCAGAGTCCACACTTTGAACCCATCTATGACTGCTGCCTATTAAAAAGGGAGATGACTATATCATAACTAAAAGGCTCGATAGAGCTTAATAATCAAATGATCAATGAATGCATGTACATATATAAGCAGAGACA
>PVKN010025995.1:0-13954 GCA_004027915.1 Capromys pilorides
TGAACTCAGGACTCTGTGCTTGCCAGGCAGGTGCTTACTGTTCTGAGCCATCTCCCTGGTCCCACAATTCTTAAAATATAAGCAGACATATAAATTTGATGTATTTAGCTTAAAGTACTACAAAACTGAGACTTTCAATTAAAAGGTTTCCAACAGGATTTGGGAGGGAAAAAGAAATTCTGTGGTTGAAGAGGCAAAACCCCAGTAATAGTATGCAGTGGGACATGCTTATGTCATATTTTTTCTTAAAAACTTCGGTCATTTCTCCATCTCTGAACTGAAACTTAAGTGCCAATGAAGTGAACAAGTTTGTCCTTTTCTTCAACAGGAAAAGGCATTAATAGCAGCTCAGCTGGACAACGCCATTGAGAAGGAATTGCTGGAGAGACTGAAACAAGATACGGTGAGGAAGCTCATAACTTTGGATACATGCAATTTTTTAAGTGGTAGTATGCTAGGAAATGTTAGGAAATACATATTTTATTTTTAAAGATGCTAGAAAAATCACTATGATTTTATCTTTGAAATAAAAGCAGTTCTAACAGGCCTAGTTTCCTCATCACTGTGAACACATAAAAGCTTTTGTTACCCTTAGTTAATAAGATGCCTTGTGTTTGCCATTAGTTCCATTTCTCAGTGCAAACTCAGCAGTGCCTGGTCTCTGTATCTCCCTTAGGATTTGGTCCTCCTGTGTATTAGTCTTTTAAGGTTCTTTGAAGTAAATGTTAAAATCTTTTTAAAAATCAGTGTCAGTGGGAGCTGGGGAGATAGCTCAGTAGAGTAAGCACTTACCTGGCAAGTGCAGGGTCCTGAATTGAATCCCTGGTACCGCAAAAAAAAATTTTTAAAAAAATCAGTGTCACCAGCATCCACCAGTGTCACTTACAGACGTGATTAAAAATAGTATTGTCTCTTGTCAGCAAACCTCCATCTGTCCCAATGCATAGGGTTTGTAACCCACTAAATTTTTAATGATTTGGTTCTGTTTCCCATACAGGCTACTTGTTTGGTGTTAATCATTAGTTATGTAAATACTAAAAGTGGCTGGCGCTCAGCTTGCTAAGAATATAGAAATATTCCTCATCAAACTATTTTCATTTAACCAGTGAGGAAAAAAAAAATGCTTGTGGAACAGTGAAAATTAAGTGTAATGCCCACAAGCAATTAAAGCTAGTCTGTTTCTTCTTCAGTATGGCGACATCTACAACTTCCCCATTCATGCCTTCGACAAGGCTCTGGAACAGCAGGAAGCAGAGAGTGATTCTTCAGAAGCCGAGGAGAAAGATGAGGAGGAGGAGGAGGAGGAAGTAAGTGTCTGAGGAGCAGTGACTTAAGATAATGTATCACCTATTATCTTTATTATGTGTTTCAAACCTAGTTACTGGTTTATTTTAGGATGTGGGAAAAAGAGAATTTGTCGAAGATGATGAAGTGGATGAAAGTGACCTTAGTGATTTTGAGGTGAGCTCTGGGTTTTTTTTTGTTGTTGTTTTTTTTAAAAAGCCTTTCTAGGCCAGCCAAATAGCTCAGCAAATTCAAGTGCCTGCAAACAGGTGCAGGGGCCAAGCCAGCCCCACCCCTGGAATTCACTGAGAAGGCAACTGAGACAGGGCATGGTGGCATGTGCCTGTAATCCCAGCTCTTGGGAGGCTGTAAACAAGTGGATCACTAGAGTCCGATCTAGTAGTGAGACCCTGAACACCCTGTGGACCCTTCCCTAAAAAATAATAATAATAATAATAATAATAATAATAATAATAATAAAGCATTTGGCTCATAGCTAAAGAAAATAAGAGAGTTTCTGAATGAAGAGAGTTGGGGAAAACCCAAGTGCTTTCTCTCCTAATTAACCTTCTCTCTATGTATTAGGACATGGATAAATTGGAGGCCAGTGATGATGAAGCTCAGTCATCCAGTGAAGAACAAGCTAACTTGAAACATAAAGGGAAAACACCCCTGAAAGGAGCTTTGCACAGAAAGCGGGCCTATGTAGAGATAGAGTATGAACAGGAGACAGAGCCAATGGCTAAGGCCAAAACCACGTGATCTCTTTGCAAATGTAATAGGGACTGAGCATCCTGAGGGTCTTCTTTCTATCTTACACAAACCTCCAGTTTTTTGCTCTTTTGTATTGTTTCACACAATATTTGTGTTTTTAATATTTAAGCTATTTCACTGGGGCAAGAAGTACGGACTGAATGGAGGAAATTAATTAGATTGTGAAGGATGTTCTTTTATAGCGTATGTGTTGAGGTGACAGCCTAAACCTAAGAAACTTAACATGGGAATTCCTGAAAGTGGAATGAGATTGAGGGTGTACATATTTCTGTTTTTAACACTGAATTCCTTCATGTTTTTTTTTTTTTGAGACAGGGTTTTGCTATGCAGTTTAGGTTGGCATTAGCTCACTTTGTGGCCCCAGGCTGGTCTCCAACTCGCAGCAATCCTCCTGCCTCAAATTCCCAAAGGCTGGGATTGCAAGTGTGCACCATCATACTGGCTATTTAAACATCATTCACAAATGACAGGATTTTAGTTTTCTTTTTTAGTTCCTATTGCTATTTCCTAATGAGTAAAAAGGAAGAAGGAAAAAAATGAAACTCCCAACTTAAATTGTTTAATATAAAAATATCTTTTTCCACCCCTCCATTCAGACAATATGAGACAGAAAAAAAGACCCTTCCTAGGCTAGCGAGATAGCTCAGCAGTCTGAAGCACCTGCTTAGGCAACCGCAGGGACTGTAGTTCAATCCCCAGCACCACATGCTACGTCAGCCCCATCCCCAGGGCAGGATGAGCTGGCAATATTTAAAAAAAAAACAGACCCCTTTCTCTTGAGCAGTAACACGCTGTCAACAATCCTCCTGCACTTTCCTGATACAGCTCACCACTGTGCTATCCTCACAGCTTACGAGGATTCTGGCCAGAAGATCCTGAAACAAACGAACATGTACTGATGTTATAAAAATGTTATTTTCCCACTTATACCTAAATTCTTTTTTTCTCTGGAACCAAGAACTGAACTCAGGACCTTGCCCTTAGCAGGCAGGCACTGTGCCACTGAGCTACCTCCCCAGCCCAATTCTTTCTTGGTGTACAAAAGAATGAAAGGGTGACATTAGAGAACAGGTATAAAAGCCCTACTATCTCTATTTTTAGTATATAAGTTTATCTTCATGTTGCAGCCTTTCAGTTAATCTCTACATAAGGTAACTGATACACTAGGTCATTAGTACATGTAAGTGTACACATAGGTGTTATAAGCTGTCACCGTGAGATGACGACTTTTATGGAATGTGGAATGAGGTCCAAATGAAACCAGCTGCAGACTGCCTTACCTTAACCTGTCCTTGAGAGCAGTGGTCCAAGACAATCAGGCAGTCTGTTGCCTCCTGTAGAAGGGCATCCTTAACAGGCTGAGGTGTAAGGTTTGGATCCCTCGCCACATCACATATGAGTTTCAGGAGAGCCTTCAATAAGACCACAAGTCTGCAGGAAATTCTGGAATGAGGAAGGAAATCTATTCAGACTAAATCTGGATGTTCCAACCTGAAGAGACTTCAAAGGCTATCTGGTAGAAAGCCCTCATTTAGTGAATGGCACTACAGTCAGCTAAATGACATGGTTGTGGAATCAGTGAGACTAGCCTACAGATTTTCAAGTCTCCTATTAACCGTTTTGAGTTCCGGGGGTATTGAAAAAACACTGTCAAAGAATCCCAAACAGCTCAACCGCGCTTTCTCTAAATGAGTACGAACAGCGTGATAGCACTTGTTTTATTTTATGTCGAGAAATACCAAGCAGCACGATAGCGCTTTATTTTTCATCGATGAATCGGATAAAATGCTGCATATCTATCTCAATAAACGAAGATCCATTAAATACTGGAAAAAGGTAGCCTTTAACATCATCAACCGCATGGTTTTAAATGCATACATAATCTACAAGGAAACAGTTAAGAGTAAAGCAATATCTCAGTGTACTTGCGTCAGTAAATCTGAGCGCGCAACTTCGACAATCGGTAACGCACCGTCAGTTGTCCACAATGTTCGAAATGTGCTGGGTTTTCTCGACATAAAATCTCAGCAGCGCAATCGCACTGCTTGGGACTCAAACGGTTAATACTGCTGGTATAGATACACACACATCACCTGGACTGTTCAAGAACACCCTGGCTCCTTCCAGAAGTTTAGTTGTAAAGAAACAGACCTTTCATGGGCTTAGAAGGGGTCCTCATCAAGATCCTATACTTTTGCCCAGAGAAAAGGATCTGGCCCACAGTTAAACTTTAGATCACTGGCATAGAAGTTAACAGTGAAGTAAGGGAAATAAGGATTTCTGTGGCTCAGCATCAATTTGAATTTTCAGTGATATACTTTCAGATCCTGGCTTAGTATTGGATAAGTGTGGTCTATTTTTTAATTAACCTTCCTAAAAGTTGAAAAATTTCTGGAAATGGATAGGGATGAGGGGTTATATAACACTTTGATATACTCAATGCCATTGAACTATACACTTTAAAATGGTAAAGTTTTTTGTATTTTTTTTTAAAAACCACAATAAAACTATATCTTTACAAAAGTGGGAAAAGAGTTCAATTTGTAACATGACAATATGCCCAGTAAACTATTTCTGCACAAAAATGTGATGAGAGATTTTAATCCTGTATCTACAGAACATTCAGCCTTTTGCTGTGGCTCAGGTGCCTCTCCAGCATTCTTTATCTGTCGTCACTCAATGCATGTCCTGCCAGCCACTTCCCTGGCTCTGCCTCTTCACACCTTTTTAACCTCCCTACAGTTGGAGTCTTGGCATAGAATAAATTTTATTCTACTCTATTCATTCTTTTAATATTTGTGTACCTAATTCCAGGTAGTTAGTATACTTTGGGAGTATATAATAGGTACAGCCTTTTATAAGCTGCAGTTTATGTCATCAGAAGACCATAAACAGATGGGATCTGGTTATAAATGTGACTTGGGAGAAAGTCTCATGGGGGAAAAATTCTCAAGAGTTCATTATACATTTGTGAAACAGAATGACAGAACAGATGCTGTGTGTTGGGGTACCAGATTCTCTTCTTGGGGTGAATTAAGCTTTGTTAATCCATGGATGAAAGCTTCCTGCTGGCTCAGTGGCTTGAGATCTGGCAAACCAAGTCTGGCATCCTCTGGGCCACAACTGGAATGCTTTCTAGGCAAGCATATCCTAAGTTAGCATTCAGATGCTCTGCAAATGATCAGTGTTGCCCTATGAGGTACTCTGTTCTTGCATTTAAAGAACCTTACGACGAACGAATGGGAAGAAGTATGTCTAATGCAGTGCTTCTTAACTGCACTCTAATTTTCATGAGTTGCGAATCTGGCAACATACATAATCTGCAAGCTTTCTCAATTACTTGGCCAAGAATGACTCTTCTGGTGGGACATCAAACGTTACCTGAGTAGGGCTAGGCACGGGAGTACAAACCTGTCATCCCAGCAGGCTGAGGCTCAGGCAGGAGGACTGCCAAATTTGAGCTCAGCCTGAGCAACTCCATTAAGACCCTGCCTCAAAAAGCTGGGGATATAGCTCTGTATACAGGTGTTGGGCTCAATCCCCTGTACTTATAGAAGTACCTTGGTGGATATGCTTCAGAATACATAAGTCATCTGGGGTATACCTGAATTTAAAAGAAAAAGTGATTTAGTTGCAACTGTAAATATATTTTAACTTTCTACTGCCATTTTCTCAGTTTAAAAATCTCAGGTATGTAAAACGCAGTCAAATATCATTACGGGCCCTTCTCTACATTGACTGTACCCCTGGGCAAGCTCTAAAGAGAAAGCTGTCTCCCTTTTCAGCTTATCTGTCGGTTGCTGTAACTGTTGTACCTGGGCCAAGTGTAATGCATGAGAACTTTTAGGGTTTCCAGTATCTTCAACCTCGCCTCCTCCTCCGGTCCATCATAAACCTCCAAGTAACCAATGATGACTCTTTCTAACCTCTTCAAGTGCCGGACACTTAGGATCCCCAACCTAAAATCAGAAGGGAAAATGTGACCCCATAGAGTGAAAGCTGGAGTAAACAGCAGGCCAGCAGCCCCATTACCCACCTTCCCACAAAGGTGGGTAGGATCCTTGCATAGGTCCTGCGCAAGAGCAGGCGGTGCTCTGGCTCCATGTGGGTCAGGATCAACTGCAGGACCTCATCACAGTGTGTGGTTGGTCGAGCTCCGTCACCCTTCCAGTGCTGGCCTTTCTCCAGGACTGAGAATAAATCCAGCAGACACAGGAGCACAGCCTAGTGGGAAGGAAAAGAAAAAAGATGTATAGTTCATACACTTGCACTCACAACACTCCTGATTTTTTTTTTTTTAAAAGAGTCATTCATCAACTGTTGCTAAGGTATGTGTTGTGATTCTTTTGTGTGTATGTCATAAAATTCTAGTATACCAGCAAGTAATATAATAATGCTCTCATATCCATAACAGCAGAACATAATGTTTTCAAATTCTTGTTGCTTGAATTTTTCTAGGTAACACGTGAATTTTATGTAAAAATTCAAAACATTTCAATCTTTGGCATAAATAGCTGAAGTAGTGAAGTGTGTGCCGGCTGTGGTGGCACACGCCTGTAATCCCAGCGCTTGGGCCGGCCTGAGCCGCACAGCGAGACCCTGTCTCAAAAAGACTTAAACAAATAGGTGAAATGCATATTACTTTAAATGTTTACACTTTTTATATTCTTTATCACCTTTTAAAAGTCTCAAATAGCATCCTCAAAATAATTACTTTATATGATTTTTAATAAAATATTTTACATATTTATTTATTTGGTACAAGGTCTCACTATGCAGCTTGGACTCATAGTGATCCTCCTATCTCAGCCTCCCCCTCCTCAGCACTGACACTGCAGGTGCAAGTGCCACCATGCTTGCCAGGAGTTCCAGGGCTGACACGACATGCAGTACCAGGGATCAAATCCGGGCCTTTGCACTTGTCAAGCAGGTAGCTTAGACCACTGAGCCACAGAACAATTTGTAAACTAGGAAGAATGACAGAGGACCTTAACTTAGACTTTAGGATTTTATGCCATTGTCATTAAGTCACAAATCTAACTGACTTAGTGATACACACACAATTTATATATACTTATTAAAACATTCCCACATAGAATCTAAGATGGTCTAAATTTACATAAAATTTGATTATCTGACATTATCAGTGTCAATCTTCACATACAAAAGATGTCTCTACCTCTAATTTTATGTAACTTGTTTCTTGTCTCTACACTATCGTCCCAAAGAAATTTCCGTTCACCTTTCTAAGTGAACATCCTCCATAAGGCTTCCTTACAAAAGTCTCTTAAAACCACCTCCAAAACCATCTTAAACCTGGTTAGCCACCTATTACTGAACACGTACTACACTTCATACAAGCCTCTTCTAACAGTTACCACTATATGGTATTTACATACCATGGTGGATTGCCAACTGGTGGTCAACTTATTAAACCCTGACAAACTGAACTAGTGTGGTGCTGGGTGTGGGAGGCCCACCCGAGGATTGCTGCCAGCAGTGTAGGAGGCAGAACTAAAGAAACTATTGAGAGGTTGTTAGGGAAGCTGTTTGAAGCTGTTCAGAGCTGTTGGAAAACTGCTGGTTCTCTTGGGCTTTTCTGCTGAAGGACTCTGTCCATGCTGGCTTTCCTGGTGAACTTGGCTATTCTTGTCAGAGGAGGAGCTCAGGACCTTGTAGTCATTGAAGATGACTGTGGTTCATTTTTGGGAGCTCTGGTCCTCACCTTGAGCATCGCTTCATGGCTCCAGAGGGAAAGATTGTACATTGCTCAGTCTTCTTCAGAAGCTTGTCACGTTGGCTTTCCCAATGGGAACTCAGCTGTCCTGAACATCAGAGGAACTGGTGACTCCATGTGGCTGAGGATGGCTGTGGTACTTGTGTAGGGGAAGCCCTAGTGCTTACCTTGCTTCCTGGCTCCAGTTCAGATCCCTCAGCCTGCTAGCACAGATCCTTCATCCCACTGGCATAGACTCTAGCTTCCACCACTGACCTTTTTTGCAGTGCCGATCTGTGAAACAGGTCTGCATGAGGCAATGTCATGGGTTCTGGGCCTCCAATGAGACTCCTGGGAGGCACTGTTATGGGCTGTAAGTCTTTAGCTGGACTCATGCAGGATATTAGGTACCAGGTCCTCAGCTGGATTATTTAGTCTTTATTGCACTCTTTGTATAAGATTCTTTGGGTGAATCATTGTAAAATTATCTTATAAAATATGCCTTGTACTATACTGTTCTCCTTGCAAAACCCCAAACCCAGCAGATATACACACATATATACACACACACACACACACACACACACAGACTTTATATTTATGTACATAATCATACATTTCCAAAAACGTCCTTCTGATGTGTTTCTTAAAGCCAGAAACGATCCAATTCACTTAGCCTTGGAACCTACAGTTACTAGCATACAGTAGTATCAGTTATGTCTGCTGAATAAAAATAAACAGTACTAAAAATTTGTGAAAAATTTTGAATACAAGTGTTGATTTAGGGAAGCACAGAACATTTAAATTAATAATAGAGTAGTTCCAGATATAAAGTCACATGATATATAACTGACCCACACAAAGACAAAACTGCCTTTTCTGTGAAGATTCAGGAATGCAAATACCTGCTTAGTGTTGGAGATATTTTCAAAGTGGTGATACCTTTTAGTTATCAACCTCAATTTCCAAGAAAAGGTCGCTCCACTACTTATATAATGACATTTTCTATTCAAATTTATAGAACCCAGATAGTTATGAATAAGTCTTAAAATTACCTCGATGAGATGGTGTTCTGGCATGTACAGATGGTTGAAAATGGCATGATAAAGGACTTGGGCTCTGTTATACTGCAGCAAATCAGCAACTGGCTGCAAGCAGACAAATTATCTGGTTAAAAGAAAGCTCTCCCCAAATTGGCAAAATGTTGATAATTTTTAAAATTGTATTATAGCATGGAGATTTATTATACCATTCCACTTCTGTATTTATTTATTTACATTTGTTGTTATTGTTTTGAGACAGGGTCTTACTGTGTAATTCAGGCTGTACTTGAACTTACTATGTAACCTATGCTAGCCTCAAACTCACTGTAATCTTCCTGTCTCAACCTCCCAAGTGCTGGGATTACTGGCATGCACCACAATGCCTGGCTTGTTTCTGTGTATATTTTGAAAGCCCCATAATATAAAGTTAAAAAAAAAAAAAAAGTCTGAGTAATAACACATTCTGTACACTCCCTTTCAGGTTTTATCTTTTGTTTTTTGCAAATCAATTGTTAATCACTCACAGTCTAGTATTCTGATTGGTAATGACTCGTGCCTTCCTATTTCTTCTGTAATTATCTTGGTTTGTTGTTGTTTGGGAAGATTGTTAGTGCTGGGGATAGAAGCTAGGACCTTGAGCATGCTAAGCATACTGTCTTACCACTGAGCTGGATCCCAAGCCACATAATTATACTTTTAGTTATACTGCCTTATAACATATGGACTCGACTAGGTTGGCAGAGGAAAAGTTTAAGGAGGAAAATGACAACGATGATAATAGAAACTTAGGGCTGGCGAGATAGCTGAGCTTGCTCTCAGCTTAGGCAAGCAGAGGAACACGGATTCAATCCCTGGCACCACTAGCCATGTTGTCCCCACCCTGGGTACACTGAACTGGCCACCAAGTCCAGGCATGGTGGCACACACCAGTAATCTCACCACTGGGGAGGTGAAGACAGGAAGATCACTACGAATCTAAGCTGTGTAGTGAGACCCTGTGCCAAATATTAAAAAAAAAAAAAACTTAGTAAAAGATGTAAAAATAAATGCAAGCAACTGTTCAATTATGAAGAATGAACAAGTAGGTCTGTCCCATAAATGGCAGGTGACAGGAGATCACTTACCACATTAAGCACAATGTGATGTAGGCAGCGTACACCTAGGATTTTGTTCTCAGTCTGATAATCATCTGAAATGAGCAAGGAGGGGGGAAGTATCCTTTCTAGGTGTTGGGTTAGCCAGGGCCATGTAACCTGTTGCAGAGTCCACGAGAAAACATGTTTCACAGCAGGATTACTCTTCCAGGATTCTCTAAACGGATACATGAAATCACACTGAGTACAGCAACAGGATATTAACCAGCAAAGAAAAGTAATCAGGTCAGTCTAGTGTGGTGGCCCATCCTATAATCCTAGCTACTCCAGAGGTGGAAGAAGAAGGATCAATAGTTCCAGGCCAGTCTGAGCAAATCACTGAGATCCTGTCTCAAAATAAAACATGACTGGGGACTGGACATGGTGGCACATACTTGTAATCCCCACACTATGGGAGGTATGGTAGGAGGGTCACAAGCTCAAGCCCAGCCAGGGCAACTTGGCAACTGAGACCCTGGCTCAAAGTAGAAAAAAAAGTAAAAAGGGCTAGAAATTCAGTTCAGTGTCATGGTTCTAGGTTCCATCCCTCGCACCACACACACACACACACACACACACACACTCTCAGGGAGGGCTGCTGACAGCACTGAAAATGTCTACTTAGCATGCACAAATCCCTGGGTTCAATCTCCAGCAACCTCCAACAGAAATTCTTAATTTTACAACATATGGCTGTACATTTTATGATGTGCATCAAAACAATTTACATAACTTACACGGTGAAGATGTGCTGAGACTAAGAGGAGGACAGGAAATGTCGAACATTATTATAAAGGGACAAATGAGTTAACATCTGAACAATTTATAGCTTACAAATGACGCAATTAATGGCTCAATAACTGTAATAGGCAGGTTATATTACAAATACTGACACTGAGCTGCAGAAAGCCTGTAGCCTTGTCCTACTCAGCAATTGGAAGCAACACTAGTCTAAAACCCAAGCCTTTTAAATCCAAATTCCTGAGAAAACGAGTTATGAACCTTTTTTCCACTTCAGTTCTACAAACACTAAGGTTTTCACTTTTCATTTCAAATATTTCTTTCCTAATAACAAGCAATGAACTTAAAAATATGTAAGTATAAAAAGAAACCGTAAGTTTAACTCTTCAAACTCCAATCTTCACCTAAAGAGATACTTAACTCCACGCAGAATTTCCAATTTTCCTTACCAAGTGTCAAAATTTCCAACTTTCAAAGGCCAGTTATGGAAAGAAACTGGGTTTTAACTTCTAATTTGCTACTGTCTAGTTTGCTGCTTTTGAGCGAATCATAAAGAAGCTTAGAGTTGACTTCCAGAGCTTTAGACAAACTCAAGTCTGCGGCCGAGGGCAGGAGCACTCACTTATTCAAATGGGGTTGGAGAAGGCCCAGGACCACAGGAAACCTGCCTTTCTCCCCTTCGTTTTCTCCGCGAAGGAATCCTGCCACAGACCCGCAGTCCGTGACCCGGAGCAGGGCGGCGAGCACCTCTCCGGCAACGTCCCGGGATCTCGGGCTGCTCCACGGCTGCTCCACGCTGTGTGCGACGGCGAAGACATAGACAGGTCCCGCCAGGTGACGCAGGCCTGCCTTCCACTCGGGGCAGAGCTCACCCGCGGAACTCTTGGCAGCCTCAACTTTCCTCAAGAGCTTAAGAAAGAGCGACCCGACTTCGGCCGCCTTCTCGGCCACCTCCGAGCGGGCCTGGTCGCCGGCTTCCCCCTCCCTGGGCGGGGCTGCGTACTTTTCCAGGGCTTTCGCCACCTCGCCCAGCATCTCGGGCATTTTGTGGTGGGGTCCAGCACTCCTCTCAAATAAGCGGTCACATTCTGTGACTTCTAAGAGAACACTGAGGTCTTTAAGAGCGGCAGCTCTCGCGTCGCGCCGTCGAGCCTCCCGGCCTGTGAGACGATGCAAAATCTCGGAGAAGGCGAGCCCGAGCGCAGGGGGAGCGCCCGCCCCGGGCCAGGGCGCGCCTTCCCCCCGCGCTCCCTCGGCGCCGTCCATCCCTCGGGCTGCGGCACGGGCGGTCCCCCGGCCCCCGACACCAGGGCAGCGGGACAGGCACGAGGAGGGACGCAGCAAAGACGCGGAGACTTCGAGGCGGGAACCCTCCCCGAGAACAGGAACGAAAGGGCGAGGCTGCCTGGGACAGCAAGGTGTACGAGAAAGAGGCCTTTCTGGTAGTTTCAGACGCGATGCAGCGGAGAAACCACTCCTTCTGGAGGCGAAAAAAGAACCAGAATCTAAGGAATAAACTGCTGAGCCGTGAGCTGACGCGGCTACCGGAACCTGCAGCCTTTCCCGCACAAAATCTAAGTCCAGCAGCTTCCGGACCCAGGAAACATCATTACCGCAAAGCGCAAAAGTCACTTCCGCCAATACTGCCGTAACGTCTCGTTTCACGACATCTGGTCGTAAAGCCATGAAAAAAAAAAATCCTGATTGAGAGAAAAAGGCAACAGAAGGTGGAGCTAGTGCAAATATATTTGCATAGATAAGCACACGCTCGCTAATTTTGTGTAGATTTTCTTTTTAAAAGTAAAAGCAAAAGAATGATGACAGGATATCAGTGGTAATTTTTAAGTGCACAGGATTTTATAGAGAGAGACTGAATATTCCTGAGCTATGATGGTCACCCTTTGTGTTAAATTGGTAGCATATATTTGGATATTCACAAGGGCGTTAGTGTTTCGATCCTTCGGTTCATGAGCATGATGATTGGGTGTTCATGTTTTATGCGTGACATGTGCCTCCCTCAAATCTTGTTACGACGTGGGCACATTACCCGTCTGACGTGAACTTGGAGGATCAACTCTTAAAAAGATTTCAGAGTGAGAACACAAGCATAAGTTTCTGGGTTCTTTTCACGTGTGCTTTGTTCGGCTAGTAATCTGTCTTTTTTGTCTGTTCTTACCTGTACCCTATGCTTTTGGGCTCTGTGCCTGGATTTCTTTACCCGGAAAAAAAAAATTTTGTGGGGTGAACAGCGAACTGTCCATTAGGGTTGTCATGTAAGAATGTGGAAACTGCGTTTTCAAGCACCCTTGCCAAACCACAGCTCCTGGGTTAAGTCACGTTTCCTCCTCCCGGGGGAGCTGTGTCGGCAGATCGCCCCCTCTCGGCCTCTCTCATCTTGCCTTCCCTTCTCTGACCGATTGGTGACGCTCGTGATTCTCTTGGTAATTTTATGTTTTGCTACTTTTCCCGTCAAAGACTCAAGCGAGCAAGATGCATTCAGCAGGCAGTTACTGGCATCTTTCTGTGTGTAAGCGTTTCTTCCTTGATCCCATGTCCCTTGAGGGTCCAAGTGGGTCGAAGCTCTCACTTGGGTGTCAGGAAAGTACTTGTGCTGTCGTTAACCCTCTCTGCGCTGAGTTTCCTCAAGTGGTGACCATGTCTTTATCCCCAGTGCCTGGGAAAGTGTAGTCATGCAATAAATGCTTATCGAACCCTTATGGACGTCCCCAGAGAACTGGCTGAACAAACCTCTCCTCCACACAATTCAGCTCTCTGCAGCCGCGTAGGTAAAGGAAGTGCATATCAACCCCAGGATGAACTAAGCGAAAGGAGTAGGCCGGAGGCCGCTTATACTTTGCCCTTCTTGCAGAAAACCTGGGCAAACAAGTGCATGCATTTCCTTACATGTTAGAGAAGAAGCAGTGGTATATATATATATATATATATATATATATATATATATATATATTAGTACAGTAGAGACTAGACTTCTCTGCATGCTGCAATTTATAGTTTTGAGGGGTTTTTTTGTAGTTAGGATATAGTTTTGAGTTTGCAATCATCTTAGGGTTTCACATTTTTTCTACACTGGCGTTTGAACGTACATATAATTATTCTTAAACATAAAGTAGCAAAACACACGCAGATCAATAAAATGAAATAGAGGATTCAAAAACAACCTGAGGCATTCAGCTACCTGATCTTTGACAAACAAGGCCACTTAAGGTGAAAAAAAAAAGAAAAAAGAATGCCTTGTGATGAAT
>PVKN010025996.1:0-13954 GCA_004027915.1 Capromys pilorides
GAGAATGAGAATAGCCCCAAGGAGAAAAGATGAGGTCTTCGACTGTCAGATGTTAATGCATATTAAAAGCTATGATAAGTAAAATATGA
This sequence comes from Capromys pilorides, assembly GCA_004027915.1. NCBI lineage: Eukaryota > Metazoa > Chordata > Mammalia > Rodentia > Capromyidae > Capromys > Capromys pilorides. Next base: position 90 of record PVKN010025996.1, read on the forward strand.
TCCAGTCATTAAAAAGAAGATAGATTAATTGCATAGAATAATTCAGAAATAAAATCCAATATATTTAAAGATTTAGAATGTCATCACAAATTAAATTGGGTTCTAACATTTTGATAAGGGAACTTATCAAAACTAAAAATGGCTCCCTGTTATATATCATATGAAGTTAAATGTTCACACCTCTTTACAATAACATGAGATAGAATTCCTGATAAGTTTCTAACACCAAAAATTAGTATAGTGGAAGTAACAAAAACAGTATCTTTGTAACTAATTTAAGAACATTATTGATTTTTTTTGTTCTTCGGTTATTGCCTTGTTTTATTGAGTACAGAGCTTTTTATCTGGGCTTTATTGCATTCATTTTGATTCCTTTTTATCCTAGCCCCATTTTTCCTGCCCAACAGGTGTTTTGTCCTCTGAACGGTGGAGGATGACTGTAAACCTGAGTCACAAGTATTTTGAGATCATTGAGTGTTTCCAGTAATGTTTTCTCTTTCACTTCCCAGAGAATTAAATCCCTTCCTTTCTCAGATCTTTGTAGGACTCTCAATTCTCAGCTTTAAGCCAGCATTATCTTTGTGTGTTTTTGTAGAGAACCAAGGTAATAAAGTCACTTGTCCTCATGAATGGAATTCCCACATCCCTTCGGGCTCTTCCTGCCAGCAGTTTACCAGGCTGCCTCTGTTAGCCACACTACAAAATGTGTCTGTAGTTGCTTCTAATTTAAATTACTCCCATCCCACACTCTTGCCTTCGTGTCATTTCTCAAGCCATTAAACTTACCTTGCATTATTCATTTTCTCCTGCAGTCCAAACTTCCTTTTAAAAGTGTAAACTGCTTCATGCGAAAGACACAAGAAAGGGGAAATAAACTAGTGGTAGACAAGATGAATCTTATTTTACAAGTAGCTGGATATGTTTTGTATTCAAAAGTGCAGGACATCCTGCTTTGTCTAGTATAGGGGTGTGTTTATATGCTTGTACATAAAGCATATAAATATATTTATATATTGTATAATATCACATAGAACTGTAGATTAGGGAAAGGAGCCTTTTGGGTCAAAACAGTGTGAGTTTTGAGATTTATGAGAGGGGTTGTTTGATCTCCTGAAGTCTTAAAATCTTAGTGCTCAATAATGCTTGAGTAATACATTGGAGGGTTGCTTTGATGAGTGAATAAAGTAAAAGAGCCTCAGGCATCGGGACAAAGCCCAGTACCTGAGAAGTGCTAACCGATGTCACCTCGGAATCTGAGTACTTGTTCTTCTCAGGAGTCCACTAGTGTAGATGCTGCTAGCAGAGTTTATGAGTCTAGAAGATTTAAAATCAGTCTGGAAGGTTTATGGAGTACATGGAAAATTGTCTTTGTGAAGAGAAAGGAGAGAATTTACGACAGGGACAGAAGGGAGAGAATAGAGAGGTGAATGTGAGAGATACTAAATTAGGGACAAGTCAGGGGAGAGAGGAAAGCTGGACTGCAGAGCGGAGGCTGGGGAGGGGGTGAGGCGGGGCAGATGAGGTGGCGTGGACTGGATGGAGCTGCTCCTCTGCTGCAGCTGGGCCACATTAGTTTTGGTTCCCTGAAGGCTTAGTTTACTTAGGATTTCCCTCATGGGGTTTTCAGTATTATTGAAGAAGACCCACGTGACTCCGTTTCCATGTTTTTGCCTCTGTTTAGTCAGAAACATTTCATGCTTTGCAAATCAGTTTAAAATAAATCAGAGTGGAGACATTTTTATTTTTCACTTTGTCAGAGCAGGCCTTTCAATGTCCCTAGAGAGTATTCCACCTACGTTGTAGAAAATCAGAGGAAGAAATCTTGTCTACTTTCTCAGAGTTGGAAAAGTTTGCTCCATGAGGCTCCCACCCAGGTGAGTTGAGAAAAAATATTGTAGATACCAGTTCCCATCCGGGTACCTCCTCAAGTACAAACCAAACAGTGTAGTCAATGTCCTCATCCACCTCCCATGGTCACAGCAGGAGCGGGGAGAAGCAGGTGGGATCCAGGCTGCATTTTCTTGGATACAGACACCGTATGGATATCCTGGGTGCTGGGCACCTGCCTGGTAGCCTTTACCTCTTCTGCACCCTATTTTCAAACTCTGGGTACATTTGTTTCTCTCAATTTCTGCCCTGGAATTCTTTAATTATGTGGAAATTTCTCCATACTCATGCACGGGTAAATCCAGGGAGGCCGGGGAATTAATATTTATAGAAATTAAACTTGCCAACTAGGAATGATAGCTTGCAGATAAATCCTCCTTCATCTGTTAGAGGGATAATTTTGAACGTCATTCAGACTCCTATGAAGACACTGCACAGGAAGGAACAGATGAAACATGGTAAGCAGGCCTAGCATTGGTGAGACAGAAAACTTTCAGTGAGTTCAGGATCAAAGCCATGTCTAATAGTCCCGTATCTGGTCTTTCAGTAATTAGGGGAGGTGGATGATGACTTAGAGGGTGTGAGACCTGCGTGGGAGGTGGATGAGGACATTGACTCGGCACTGTTTGGTTTGTACTTGAGGAGTTCCCTGGATGGGAGCACTCTTCCTGGGAGGTGGGGGCGGTGACTAAAAAGGGGGTATCCAAGACCCAGTGACAAGAGTTGCTGGGAACAAGACATGAACAGCACATACATACAGGACAAATGTGTAAGCCTCACAATTACAAAACCTAGAGACATAGCTAAGATGTCCGAAGAAGTGATAACAGTTTAGCTCGTGTGTATCTTGGTTCCCTGGGTATTCTCTGGTTAGCTCTTGCTGTCCTCTTTTGCTTCCTAGAGTCACTTCCAAAATAAATTGCTTGGAATGAGCCCCTTTTCCTGCTTCTGCTTTCTGGAAGAAAGCTCCAATCCTATGCTGAAAGTATTCCTATTGTCCTCCAAAGATCCAGTTTCTATCCTACAGATTATCTGACTATGAGGAAATTGCCCTGTACACCTGCATGGGTAGCCCCAGGAAGGCCCTATTTCTCTGTCTAAGGTGTTATTCTATATGTATTCTCTTCTTAAAGTATTTCCTGTTATACATATTTTATTTCACCTAAAATTGTTGAAACTATTTTTGCCTTTTAAAAATAGTTCATTTGTTAATTAATCCAGTCAGAAAATATTTCTCCAAGTCCTGACAAGTATTATCATGGTTCATACCGATATAATTCAAATCCAACACCATGGAATTCTTCATGTTCTCCATACATTTGAATTTTCCCTGTATTGATGTAAAAGTTCTTGTTCCCAACACTCTCCTAATAGTTACTAATTTTCTTTTTTTTTCTTCTTTTTTTAGGTTCTCTCTCTCTCTCTCTCTCTCTCTCTCTCTCTCTCTCTCTCTGCAGGGTCTCATTATGCAGCTTGAATTTGTAATGATCCTCCTGTTTTCAGCCTCCCTAGTGTTGGGATTACAGGCGTGCGCCACCACACCCAGACTCAATCACTGGCTCAGCCTGCCCAGAGAGCGGGGCTGGCACAGCATGGGGTGCCAAGGATCAAACACTGGCCTCTGTGCCTACCTAAGCAAGTGCTTAGTGTGCTGAGCTATCCTGCCAGCCCTAATAGTTGCTAATTTTCTTATTGATATACTGTGGTTTGGATTTGAAGTGCGTCCTTGAACTCATGGGTTTTTGGAAAATGTGACTGGATCACAAGGGCTACAACTTCATCCACTGGGTTACTCCATTATAAGACCGTAGAAATGCTGAGAGTGATACCTGGTCTCTGATCCCTTCTTCTCTGTGTGTCCATCTCCCTCAATCACACCCTGAGGAGAGTAGATTCCCTCAGCCACCACCGTCTGCCATGTTTCTACTTTACCTCAGGCCATAAATCCACAGAACCAGCTGACCATGGATTAAAATCTGTGAAAGTGTGGACCAAAATAAACCCTTCCTCCTGGGACTTGTTTTTCTCAGGCACTTGGTAGCAGTTAATGAAAACTAACTCATACACCCTACTATGTACGTGACACAACGTACAATTACTCTCTTGTGATTACTGCTGATTGCAGACTGCCCCAGGGAAAACTCAGCCTTCTCTACAGAGTGTGTGTATGCATGCACTTAATCTCTTTGAAGATGTACCACATTTAAAAGATACTTGAATTAATTCATGTCTTCAATGATGGTTGTTGCTAATTTGATGTACATTTGTATGTTTCTGTTTATTCAATTTTAGGATTTTAAAAATTCCCTATTGGTTTTATTTTGACTACTAAAACCTTTACACTGTTGAGCGGTAAGAACTGTGTACAGAGGCGCAGTGGCTCTAGAGCCTGATCTCTGTAATCCAACCCCATCCTACCAAAGTAGGTAACCATTTCTATGGTTTTTAGTCTGCTCAGAGGCATGGTAGTCCAGCATACGAATGTACTATGGCTTATCCCATTGACCACTAGATTGAGTTAGGTTAATTATAGAAAAGTTTCTCAGAAGGGACAAATGTTGATTATGGGCAGGATGGGGATTAAATGTTGCTAAAGTATACTTTAAAAAAACTGACACAGGGGCTGGTGAGATCGCTCAGTGGTCTAAAGCTCCTGCTCAAGAAAGTTTAGGCAACCGCAGGGACCATGGTTCGATTCCCGGCACCACATGCTGTGCCAGCCCCACCCCCAGGGCAGGCTGAGCCAGCCATAACACAAATAAATAAATAAATAAATAAATAAATAAATAAATAAATAAATAAATAAAGTTTAAAAAAACTGACACAAATATAAAAAGAGCATGTATTAAAGATCTCATTAATCAGTGATGAAACCAGTAAGAAATCAGGTGTGATGGTGCATTCCTACAATTCTAGTACTTGGGGAAGCTGATGCAAGAGGATCAAAAGTTCACAATCTACCTTGAGAATTTAGAGACTCTTGTCTCTAAAAAAATAGGAATGGGGTGCTAAGGATGTAGCTCATTGTCGCCACCCTGAGTTCAATCTCTTGTACTGCAGGAAAAAACCCTTGTTACAACCTGTTAGAACTCAAAGAGCCGACAACTGTAGAACACATTAGGAATGCTGAAACCAGTTTTCTTAACCGTCCTCAAACTGAAGATTTATCAGTATCTACAGGGGAATAATTAGTTGCATTCCATGGAACACAAGTTACATCTCTGTTAGGCAAGAATCACGTGTATTACTAGTGGTTTTCTCCGATTTACACGAGTGAAGACACAAGGTAATGAAAAGGAAAGACAACCTAGTGGCTGAGCCAGACAGGATACCCACTAAATATTTTTTTTGCCCATTTCAAAGATTTTAGTTTTTTCCACAGGGTTTGTCAAAGGGATACTGGGTCCTAGCTACTGGCTCCATTCTGAATCAGTCAGCGGCTGGCTTATGTGTTTTTGCCTCTTGTAAGCTCCGTGAGTACTAGAATGATGTAACAAAGGCATCTATCTGTGTGTCCTCAAGTATTCAGCATAGAGCTCCCATGTGCTCACCAGTATGCCAGAGTTAGTGATTGTGTGAATCAAGGGACTCATGTTCCAGGCAGAAGCCCATTCAGAATTTTTCCCATTTTGTCTTGTGTTTTTCACCTAAAACAGGCTATTATCAATCATTTCCCCTCTGGAAAAGATTAAAAGAGATATAAAAACTTTCCTAACAGTGGCCAACTTCCTGCAGCGTCCTGGACCTCTCTGGACTTTCCGCCTTAGGGCCAGGGTATAGGCGAGACTGAGTGAAGCTCTTGTGGAAGAGTCCCATGTTCTACTTATTACAGCTTATGTCCACTGGGATAACGCCTGCAACACTCCAGGACAGAGAGGACTTTGATATTTTCCTCTTTTTAAAACTTTTAGTAGTATTTTAAATTTCTCATTTTTGTTCAAATTCACTTAGCAAGATTTTTTTTTCCCCCGGGGCCAGCATGCTGTGGAAAGTTTTCTCTCAGTCATGCATGAAAGAATTGTTTACTAAAATCCGATATTCTCATTTTATTAATATATTCACCATTTATATGTTTTCTGTTCATGAATATGGAGAGAACTTTCTAGAATACAATTTAATCTGTAGGCAAGAGGCTGCTCAGGCCCCAGCAGCTTCTGATGGTATCAGTGTGCCTGGATGCTCAAACTGAAGCTTCTATCTTTCTATCTGTCGTGACATTTTTCTCTTCTTTATCTTTGTAGCCAGTTAGTCAGTGACATCCTGCTGATTCTATTCTGTCCCCTCTCAGAAGCGCCGATTCCTTTGTCTCTGATGCCACTGGCCTTTTCTAGACCCCACATTTTCTCACGATTTGTCATCTTCCACATCCTCCTCCTTCCCGGCTCCTGCCTGAAGTCCCACTTTATGTGGAGATCCCTGACTGTCTTTTTCTCTTTTCTTGTTGGGACAAAATACTCAACTCCCACAATTTAAAGCAGAAGAGAGTTATTTTAGCTTATGTTTTTGAAGTTTTAGTGGTGGGCCCCAGGGCAGCAAAGGATGGCAGAAGTCCCTAGTGGAAGAAAGGTGCTTGCTTTATTAGAGACAGAGACCGGAAGCAGAGAGCAAAGAGAGCAGCTCTTCCAGGAGAGAGGCCCTTCTAAGCCACGCCCCCAGTGGTCCACGTCCTCACACCAGACTCCAACAGCAACCCAGCTGCCCCACAGACCAGTCTCCTGAACATGGGAGGCTGCGACAGCTATTTTTGATCTAAACCATGACACTGATTTCCAGAATTTTTTTTTTTTTTGAACGAACACCCTCCTCTTCTTTGTAAGCTGACAAAACATAAGTCATAAACAACCGCATGCGGTGGGGGTGGGGGGAGGGGGGACACAATCACATGGGAATAACTGTTCTTGAAGCTCCCACAGGTTAAAAGAAACCTCAGCCATTATGAAAGAGATGTCAAGACAGGGTATAAGAACTGTGTTGTTTTAACTGTTCTCATTTAACAAATTTTATAGGGAAAAAAATGCAAAATAATTAGGCTGCCTACATACATTGTTTTTTAGAGCAGTATATTCAGCCAAACAACCAAAGGCCTAAAAGATGTTTATTTGCCTCAGATCAAGAAGTTTGGAGGTGGAGGAGACCAGGGAAGCCATTTGGTTATCAGGCACATGTGTTCTTCCCTCCTGTTGTATATGTACACAGATGCAGGTTTTTGTCACTGCAGAGTTACAAAGTAGCTGCTAAAGCTATAGCACCACATCCACATTTCAATATGAGTGATAAGAGGAGCGAGAAAAAGAAGAATAAAGTTTAAAGGGAAAAATTGCTTTTCTCCTATTATTTACTTAAAATTAAAAAAAATCTTTTATTTACTTTTTTATTTGGTACGAGGTCTCGCTATGTATCTTGGACTCATAGTGATCCTCCTGTATCAGCCTCCCTGGTGCTGGGATTACAGGTGTGCAACACTATGCCCGGTTTTGGTGGCTGGCATGGTGGCATGGCTTGAGGTACAGGGGACCAACCTGGGTCCTTGCATTTGCCAGGCAGGCACTCAGACCTTCGAGCTATCTCACTAGCCCCTTACTTATTATTATTATTATTATTATTATTATTATTATTATTATTATTATTATTTAGGAAGGGACATTAGCCTCAGGAGTTTCTGCTTAGATTTATTTCATTGGCCCAAACTTAGTGCACAACACTAGTGTTAGCAGCAAAGGGAGGTTCTCAGCTTCTTTAGAAGAGGAAGGTTGAGGACTGGGGAGGTAGCTTGGCAGCATAAGCACCTACCTGGTAAGCTTAAGGACCCAGGTTCAATCCCTGATATTGCATGCCTTCTAGGCCTGGGAACCCAGGCACACTGTGTCTGCCCCCAAACCGTATGTGGTGGCACATGCCTGTAATTCCAGTGTTGGGGAGGCTGAGACGGGAGGATCACTATGAGTCCAAGCTGCATAGCGAAGCCCTGCATAAATAAATAAATAAATAAATAAATAAATAATAAAAAGAGGGAGGCAAGTGAATTGGCATCTGGGAACAAATGTTAAGTACGTCCTGTTTACAGCTGTACCGCAGATTTGTGTCTCCATAGTTCTTGGTACTACGTCTGGAGGGGTCTTGATGTGTTCACTTGGGACTCCTGTGAAGAGCTAGTTTGGGTCTTATGATCCCTCTGAATACAGATGGAGGAAATAGTGAAGAAACTATCATGAATCCATTCGTGCTTATAAATGAATTCATTGCTTATCAATCACATCTGTGTACTCTTAAATATCACGATACGTTTTATCCATGTGATGATTTCCCCCACAGCGAATGTAAATGTTATGCACCAGACATGCACTAAAAAATAAACATAAATAAAAAGGCCTGGAGATATGGCCGAGTGCAGAAGCCCTGGGTTCAGTTCTTAGCAAGGAGACAAAAGCTAGCTGTGCATATATATTACACTTTGGTATTTCACCTACAGATCACGCACCTGGCTTCTGGGACATCCTCTGAGCCCTTCAGATCTTTCCTTGTTCCTCACAGGGCCACTGCTCCCTGGTAGTCTCCATTCTGGGACACAAATGTTGCTACGAACAAGGCTAAAAACCTTTTGGTCTTTTTGCCTATAGAAGTTCTAAAATGACCAGCATCTTACTCAAGATGCCTTCCAAGGGCTGGCAAGATAGCTCAATGGACTAAAGCACCTGCTTAGGCGGAGCGCAGTGGCTGGGGTTGGATTCAATCCCAGGCGTCCTGAGGGTGATGTATGCCTGTAATCCCAGCTCTTGGGAGGCAGAAACAGGAGAACCACTATGAGTCCGGTCTGTGTAGTGAGACTCTGTAGACCCTGTACTAAATACATTTTTAAAAAAACAAGGCATCGTCCAGTGGGTCCTGCACCCTGCATGCTGACCTCTCCTCGCTTTTGGACTCTCGCACATTGCTATTAGCGCTGACTGATCTTCCTGCTGCCCCCCACCTGCTGGAGATGCTGTTCCTGCTTCAGGTCTACATGGCATGTAGTCTTCTTGTGTCACTTTGAACCCTCCCATGAGATCCCTCCTTTGGTTTCCAGGGCACCAGTTGTCCCTTAGTTACAGTGTATCACCTACTTTTTTTTTTATTGCTTGGAGGTCAAACTCCAAGTGAATTTAAATCAAGGCTATGGTAGGAATGATAAATAGCTCTCTCTCAGTAGTTGTTTTTAACTCCTTTCACATTGTCTGTTCCTCACTCATCTTTCTTTTTGAGGGACTGGAATGGAACCTGAAACACGGAGGAGATTAAATATGTGTTTGTAGAGTGAAAAATGGAGGGACAAGGGGAAATGTATAGCAAGGTTATTAGAAGGCTTCGATTGAGACTAACTTTAAGAACACAGGCTGTTGGTCTGGTTCTTCCTGGAGCAACAATATGCATTAACAAAGAAGAGATCTTTGTTAACATAGAACCAGACCTTCATTAATAAAACCAGATCATAATGAGGTATATCTCTCAGGCTTTTAACAAAGCTGTCATGAATTTCAGGGGTGTGAGGCATCTATTTCCTGTGACCAGTGTGCTCAGGATTTACACAAATATTTAGATGGACACCCCAGGGCGGGATCAGTCGCAGGATGGTCATTAGGAGAATCACTTGGAGATCCATGGGTGGCCATGGTGGAAGCTTGGGGAAGCTTGTGAGCTGTTTCCCTTTGGATGTGAGGTTCTTTTGATATTAGTGGCAGATCTGGGTGATTTCTTCTGTGGTGGGCTGCAGGTGGTTGGCCTAAGGCTTGAAGAGGTGTCCCCATGCACACACAGAACTCTTGTGCACTCTCCTATCACATGCATGATGCCAACCAGCAGGCACGACTTCTTCCACTTCTCTGCACAGCATTCCTGTCCCACAAGGAGCCTCTAGTGAGTGGGGACATAGCATCCCTTCGGCACAGATGGCAAAAAGAGCCACTCACCCCGCTGTGGATGGCAGCTGCTCCACAGGTCTGCCAGGGAGCCGGCAATAATGGGGAACAGTAATGCTCTTAGACTAGCTAATTTTTTTCTCCTCATAGACTTTAAAAATAAATCTACTGAATATATTTATTTGATTTTATAACTACTTTTCATTTGGAAACAGCATCAGATTACAGAAAAACTGTAAAATAGATTTAAATTACCAAATGGATTTGTAAAAACGATTTCAAATGCACCACATTTGTTTTCCTGTGTTATTAAATTTTTACCTATGTATGACATATTTCTTATAATTAATGAAACCATATTAATACAGTATTATTAGCTGAAGGCTATATGTTCAGGTTTTCCCCTAAGATCTCTTAAAATCCAGGATCCCATTCAGTGTACAACATTGCATTTTGCATTATGTTTTTTTAGGATCGTTTTCTTTGGGACAGTTTGTCAGACTTTCCTTGTACTTGATGATAGTAACAGTTTTGAAAAATACTGGTGAAACTTTCGAGAATGTTCCTCAGGTGACAGTTTTCTAATGCACTCCTCATGACTAGACTTTTTTGTAGGTCTTAGCATTCAGGTATGGTTAGGCCCACAGATCAGGAGACACTGCCACTGAGAAGATAATCTGTGATACCTAGATCCAAAAATGTGGCTCTCTATCATGTCATGATTGATGGCATGGGACATCACCCGGGTCATTTACGAGGGAGGGTAATAGAGGAGAGCCTTTATCATGGTTTTTATGGGAAGGAACAGGGAAGGCCAGGTAAACAGGATTAGGATTGGACAATTTAAGTGATGTCAGTGGTCTCTGAAACATAGGGGCTCTTCAATACCTAGTAGTGTGGTATCTGTACCCAGGGAGAAAAGGGATTTGCTGTTCTTATGCAGAGAGACTGGGGCTAGGAGCAAGAAAATCACATTAAGGAAGAGGTTGAAATACACTCTGGATTGGTGAATTTGTATTTGAAAAGTGCACTCGTAGAAGGAGAACTCCCGAGGAACTGGAGGTGTAGGTGAAGAGAGAGGCAGGAGACCAATGAAAACTGATAAAATTAGATAGGTCTGGTATTTGCATATAGGGTAAATGTTGAAGTATGAGATTTAAAGAAGTTAGAAATATGTTTAATGTGGCAGGGTTATATGTTTTGATAAGGGAGTTGGGAAAAGAAAGGTGCCATTTCCATCGGATCATAACATGAGTACATGCTGTCAACATGACTTATCACTTTTTTTTTGCAGGACCAGGGTTCAAACTCATGACCTAGCACTTGCTAGGCAGGCACTTGTGCCACGGAGCTATCTCCCCAGCCCAACATGACTTATCACTCTTGACCTTGATCACCTTAATAATCTGGCTCTGGTTTTGTGACAGGATTTCCAGTGATAATGTTTTGCATTTTTAAATCATGAGTGAAATTGTAGTAGAGCAGGATATCAATAGGCTTACAGTGTGGTTTCCTTTGCATTTTGGTACTGCTGAAGAATCATTCTGCTAATACTGAGTGCTAGTTCATAGAAGTGAGGGTCTTCCAATTCTAGGTGGATCTAGGTCTTCATAGATAAGTCTTGAAAATTGGGATTCAGGCAAACTGAGATTATATAAAACTTGTATTTGAACATCTCCAGTGTTGTACATAACACTTTGTGGACTTTTAATTGCTAAATAAACTTCTCGGTGGATACCCAGGGATCTACCAGGAGTTAGGCCTGGTTGCCTCTGCAGCAAAGTAGGATGCATCCAATACGTTTAGCTATAAGTGAAGATACTCAGTGCTGCCTATTTTTCACATATACAAGCAAACATTTCTGGTTACCCCTTAAGCTGCTGACCAGTATCTTTTGATGCCCTTGGATGTTAGTGGAGATGGTGAAAAATGTAGCAATCACACCACTCTGCTTTTCAACATCTTGAGTGGGAAGACACAACATGGCATAGTTTGCCAATCAACCTGCCTTTCTTCTTATTTTCCCTTCATCCTCAGGGTCTAAGTCTCAGAACTGTCTGTGGAACTCCTTCATTGATGGGCTCACCGGGAATGTCAAAGAGAAGCCACGACCCACAATTGTCCAAGACCCTCGACCTCCAGAAGAAATTTTAGCAGATGAATTGCCACAGCTGGACAGCCCGGAAGCCTTGGTGAAGACATCCTTCAGGTTTGGTGGATGAAAACTCAGTCTGTTTCTCCTTATCTGTTTGAAGAGTTGTTTGAACTAATTTGGATGCCTGGTCAGCATGGCCAGCACATTACTTCTTTCTAGTATGCTTCCAAATTAGAATTGATGAGGGGGTGTTGGAGTCACTGTAGTTGGACTTCTGGCTGCATTTCCTGAATGTAGGGAAGACCACATCAGTAGTGAAATTGCTGTTCGTATTTAATTGCCATTGGCATTCAAATGCTGAGGCAGGGGACTTATGATATGAGTAATTTGAATTGGATTAATGAATCTTTTGCTCCTATGAAGATGATGCACCCACGTACGTACACAGAGATGAAGTATGTGGTGGGAGAGCTTCAGCCTTGTGTCTTTGGAGTCTTTGCTGGGGAAGTTTTCTGGTTTTGAGGGATTCAAGAGCTACGGTTGACTGAACAGCAGTGAGTCTTCTGGTGGTGTTTTGCTGGTGGCTGTCTACTCTGATCTTATTTAGTCTTGTGTCTCTCTGCACAAACTTCTTTTGTTTTGTTGGACTCCATTTTCTTTCTCTACTTTTTACTGTGTTGTTGGGAACTGAACCCTGGGTCTTTGTGCTAAGCTACAGCCCATGCCCATTTTTTGTTTTGAGACAGTCTCCCTAAGTTGCCTAGGTGGAGTTCAGACACATGCGTCTCCTACCTTAGCCTCACAGAGTGCTGGGAATGCAGTCTTGCACCACCGTACTCGGCCAATCCTGTTTTCGGTATAATTTGTCTCTTGTCTTTTCACCCACATCACATAGAAATTAATGTGGGTAAGGATGTGACTATAAAAGGAAGATAATTTTCCTGAATGGGCCTTGAAAAACATGGTGCCACTGGTATCAGAATTCAAGATCTAATAGTGATCAGAAAAACGCATCCAGTTTGCCTCCCCTTTTTACTTTCTTACTGTTTCTTAATTTTACTTTTCTTACTTTTTCCATATAGACTTTTATACTTTCCACATAACTAGTAGAATATTCAGTCTCCACTTCAGAAAATCATTAGAATCCATATGGAATATCTTTGAAAATATGTGTTCTCATTTGCATCTAGGTGATGTGTGTTATTGCCAGGCAAAAGCCATTTCAAAGTGCAAAGATTCTTAGCAAAGACTAAATTAGGAGTGAGTTCTGAAAAGGATTTATGAGGGAGGGTTCAGTTTTCCAAAGTCATGGCTATGTTGGTGCGATAACAATTCCAGCAAATGCTTTTTCTTATGCCTAGAAGAGGTTTGGTTATTGCATTGTGAAGTTTTGAATAAAATAAAATTTCCTCACAAAGAGAGGCACAGTCTACAAATCTGTAAATCTCTCCAAGGGACTGGAGGAGGGAACTTTGAATGGCTTTCTTGGTTTATGTCTTGTCACATTGTAGCCCATCTCTTCATGTACAGTGTTCTTCTAGCTCTTTCTTTCACCACTAACCAGGCTGCACATATTTATTTATTTATTTATTTTAAATTTTTATTCATTTTAATGAGAAGAAAAGGTAGACTAGCAGTGAAACAATTTCAGGATAGGTTAGTAGGATGTTCATAACAATTACTACATTGCATAATGTCTTCATAGTAGTTATTCAGAAGACAAGATATAGACATGATATCTTGTCTAAACACTATTAGTACAAACTTTATTCTCAGTGAACTAAGAGAAAGTAGCTATATATCTGCTCTAACTCATATATATATACATATATATGTATGTATACATATATGTATGTATATATATATATGTATATATATTTCCATCCCCCCTTTTTTCAAAACAAAACTGACCTTTATTTACACTTTTGTGAAGTTAATAGAGCATGATACTTGGTTGCCTAGCAACTGATAGCCAACCTTAACCAGACAGG
>PVKN010025997.1:0-13939 GCA_004027915.1 Capromys pilorides
TTTTTTTTTTTTTTTTTTTTTTTTTTTTAAATTTTTATTTATTTATTTATTTGTTTGCTTGTTGTGTTTGTCTGTTTCTTTATTTATTCATTTTGTGGCTGGCTCAGCCTGCCCTGGTGGTGGCGCTGGCGCAGCATGTGGTGCCGGGGATCGATCCGCAGTCCCCGCAGTCGCCTGAGCCCTCCTATGCAGGCGCTTTAGACCACTGAACCATCTCACCGGCCCCAGCAATGTCTTTTATTAAATGGAAAACTCTGGTCAAGATCACCTTGATTTCAGAGATTTTTTTTTTTTTTTACTTTTTTGAGACAGGGTTTCACTATGTAGTTTGGGCTGGCCTTGAAATCACTCTGTAGCCCAGGCAGTCATTGAACTCAGTGATTCTCTTACCTCAGCCTTCCCAGTGCTGGGATTAAAGATGTTCACCAACATGCCTGGCCCTCATAGATGTTAAAAAGGGGAAGGGCAGGGGCAGGGGAGATAGCGCCGTGGCATAAGTGCCTGCCTGGCAAGTATAAGGTTGTGAGTTCTAACCCCAGTCCCACAAAAAAAAAAGGGGGAGGGCAATGTTTTAGACAATTGGATATTTATCTCATTATAAGCTTCACAAAAACTCAAGGAATTATGTACTAAGGCTCCACTTAACAAATCTTGTGCCAGGTGTGATGGTACATGTCTATAATCCCAAGCATTCAGAAGGCTGAGGCAGGAAACTCTCCCTGAGTTCAAGGCCAACCTTTTTGAGACCCTGTTTCAAGAAAACAAACAGTAGAGGCCAGGGAGATCGCTCAGCAACATAAGCCTCTGCTTGGCAAGCGCAAGGGTGCAAGGTCCCAAATGCAATCCCTGGTACCACACACACAGACACACAGACACGCAGACACACACACACACACCAAACATTGAAACAGGTTCAGAGAAGTGACATGTCCTGTACAAAGTCACACAGCCCATCAGACCTGGGAGTACAACTATGTATATAGCTTAGCTAGCATGCACAGAAGCCTTGGGGTCTGTCCTCAGCAGTGCAAACAAAACAAACAACTCCTGAGGATCAAAACTAGTGTCTGATCTTTTGTTCAGCAGATTTAAGATCTCCAAAGTCATTGTTGTGGGGGACCTGTCGGTGGGGAAGACTTGCCTCATTAATAGGTAAGAGGGTGCTGGGCTTGGCTAGGCCCGGTTGGGCAGGGTAGGGGGAAGCCTAGCCAGACTGAGCTGCGGTTCAGAGCACCTGGCATCTCCTCAGGTTCTGCAAAGACACCTTTGATAAGAATTACAAGGCCACCATCGGAGTCGATTTTGAGATGGAACGATTTGAAGTGTTGGGGGTCCCCTTCAGCCTCCAGCTGTGAGTGCTCCCCCATCCCTTCTAGCTATCTTTCCCTTGAGCCTTACACCCCTACCTTGGCCCCTTTCCTCACTCCATGGGCTCTGTTCTCCTTCCTCCCAGTTGGGACACTGCTGGACAGGAGAGGTTTAAATGCATTGCATCAACTTACTACCGAGGAGCTCAAGGTAAAGGCTAGGCCAGGTGGGCTGAGGGCTGGAGAGAGTGAGCTGGGGTGGCTGGCGAAATGAAGCAGGGTTGTGTTCACTCCCAACCTGTGACTGTTTCTGCCACTCTTCCAGCAATCATCATTGTCTTCAACGTAAATGATGTAATGTCCCTGGAACACACCAAGTATGTGAGGGTGCAGGTACACAGTGGGAGGGTTCAGGAAGGGAAGGTTGTAAAGGAGGAGTGGTCAGGGAAGAAGAATGCATCTGTGGGGTGGGATGCAATTCACTGAGTGAGCACACTTGCTTAGCTGCACAAGGCCCTTGGCTCCACTGCAAACATGGGGGCGGGGGCGGGGGTGGTGATGGTGCTGGTATTGGGCCTCTGATGTGGGTCGGATGAGCTTATCAGGTCCCCTCCTTCCTCACATCCGTCCACCATCTGGCCAGGCAGTGGCTTGCCGATGCTCTCAAGGAGAATGACCCTTCCAATGTGCTCCTCTTCCTCGTGGGTTCCAAGAAGGACCTGAGTGTGAGTGTATATGTATCCCTGGGGGACCTTCCAATGTAGGACAGGGACCTCCACCTGACTCACCCCTTCCTGCAGACACCTGCTCAGTATGCATGCATGGAGAAAGATGCCCTGAAGGTGGCTCAAGAGATTAAGGCTGAGTACTGGGCAGTCTCATCTCTCACTGGTGAGTGTCAGGCCTCTGCATCTCTGCCTTCCTCTCTTCTCGTTCTACGCTTGTAGCTGTCTCATATGCCCCAGAGCTGGTGCTGCCACTGACACCCATCTGCTCCCCACGTCAGGTGAAAATGTTCGGGAATTTTTCTTCCGTGTGGCAGCCCTGACCTTTGAGGCCAGTGTCTTGGCTGAGCTGGAAAAATCAGGGGCCCGGCGCATTGGGGATGTTATCCGTGAGTGCTCACCGGCTTGCGGGTGCAAAGAGCAAGGGGAGTCACCGACCCTGCTTACTTGACAGACTTCCTGTCCTTCTGCAGGCATCAACAGCGACGACAGCAATCTCTACCTAACTGCCAGCAGGAAAAAGCCCACATGCTGCCTCTGAGAGCCAAAAAGATTGTCCAGGGACTGTAGTCCCTGGGGCACTGTGCCTCCCTAATCTCAGAACTTGACCTCTGGATGCTTGCACCTATTTTTTCAAGACCAAAGAGCTGCCCTGTGACAGTATCCCCAGAGGAGTGGTTGGGGCCATGCAGATCACTTACTGTCCTCAGGCGTCATGCCAAAGACTAAATGCTCTCTCACCCCTGTGGGGGTTCTCATGCCAGGGAACAGTGTTCCTGGTACTTTTGCTCGAAGATGCCTAACATGATTCCAGCCTGTCACTGTGCCTTATGCAGTAAAATCTTTGTTAGCACTTGTGTGTGGACTCCTTTTTGGCCAGTCCTTTTTTTTTTTTTGCAAGACCAGGGTTCAAACTCAGGACTTTGTACTTGCCAGGCAGGCACTTGTGCCACAGCTATCTCCCCAGCCCTGGACTCCTTTTTGGGGAGTGCAAGATTTAAAAAAAAATATTTAGTAGCCAGGTGTGGTGGCGCATGCCTGTCATCCCAGCACTTGGGAGGCTGAGGCAGGAGGATTGGTCCGAGTTCGAGACCAGCCTGGGATACAAAAAGTGAGCTCAAGGACAGCCTGAACTGCATAGCAAGACCTTGTCTCAGAAAGACAAAAAAATAAATAAATAAAATAAATGTATTTAGTACAGGATCTAAACGTTTTCACTACATAGATTAATTCATAGTGATCCTCTTGTTTTCAGCCTCCCAAGCCTTGGGATTATAGGCACATGCCACCATGCCCTCATCTTCTCAGCGTGCCCCCAAGGCGGGGCCTGCATGTTTTGTGGTGCTGGGGATCGAACCCCAGCCTCTGCACTCTGTCTAAGCAGGTGCTTTAGTCCAGTGAGCTATCTGGCCAACCCAAGGAGAGTGCAGGATTTATAAAGAGGGCTGTAAGGCTATTTGGGGCTGGAGCAAGTCTGCTGTGGGGGTTTTCATCATTCCTGGCCTCTGGCAGGGCAGGGCTCAGCAGATTGGGAGGTCAGAGAAGGATTTTAGGAAGCTGATCAGACCTTCAAAGGGTAAGATCTAAATAGTTGTGTTTTGGGCTGGATATAGCTCAATAGTATAAGCGCCTGCCTGGCAAGTACAAGGTTCAGAGTTCCATCCCCGGTACCAGAAAATAAATGAATAAATAAGTAGTTGTTTTTTTGTTTTGTTTCTTGGTACTGAGGCTCAAACTCAGGACCACAATTGTACTTGCCGAGTAGACAGTTACACTGTGGAGTTCACTCCCTGGCCCTAAATAGTTGATTTTGAGCACATTTTTTCCTGTCCCCTAAATGCTTTCCGCTTGATATTTATATCCAAATTTCTACTGTTGGAGACCTCTTTTTTTTTAAAAAAAAAAACACAAAACTTTATTTATGTTATGGCTGGCTCAGTCTGCCCTGGGAGTGGGGTTGGCACAACATGAGGTGCTGGGGATTGAACTGTGGTCCCTGCGGTTGCCTAAAGGTTGCCTAAGCAGATACTTTAGACTGCTGAGCTATCTCACCGGCCCTTGTTTTTTTTTTTTTTCTGACAGGGTCTCATTCTGTATTCTAAGTCAGTCTTGAACTCACTCTGTAGCCCAGGGTGAGCTTGAACTTGTGTCAGTCCTGCCTCAGCCTCCAAATGCTGGAATCACAGATGTTTGCCACCATGTCTGGTTCTTTAAAAGTTTTTCTGGGGCGCTGGGGAGATAGCGCTGTGGCACAAATGCCTGCCTGGCAAGTGCAAGGTCGTGAGTTCAAACCCTGGTCCCACGAAAGAAAAAAACTGAATAAAAGCCAGTTTCTAACCTCTCCAGGTCATCTAGTGAACCTATAAAGCATCCAAAACTCATCATACCTTTCCTTCTTTCCTTCCTCCTCCTCTCCTTGCTTTCCATGGTGCTGGAGATAAAACTACTCTATCTATCTATCCATCTATCTATCTATCTATCTATCTATCTATCTTATCTTTCTTTCATACAGGACCTCGCTATGCAGCTCATAGTGATTCTCCTGCCTCAGCCTCCCCAGCGTTGGGATTACTGGCATGTGCCACCAGGCTCACATTCAGTGCCCGGGGTCCTGGGGCCAGTATGACATGCAGTACGGGGGATCGAATCTAGGTCCTTGCATTTGCCAAGGAGGTGCTTAGAGAGCTGAGTTATCTTCCCAGCCTAGAACTACTTTATCTTTTTCTCTCTTTTATTCACTTCTCTTTTTTTTTTTTTTTTTTTGTGGGACTGTGGTTCACTCACAACCTTGCACTTGCCAGTCAGGCACTTGTGCCACGGAGCTATCTCCCCAGCCCCAGTTCTCTTTTGAAATGGTGTCTCACTTTACAGTTCACTGTGACCTTGAAATTATATGTAACAAAGGCTGGCTTAAAACAGTGATTCTCCTGCCTCAGGCTCTTGAGTGTAGGGATTACAGGTGTGTGCCTCTATGCCTGGTTCAGACCCATTGCATCTTTAATAAATCTTTGTTATCCAAATTCCCTGGTGATGAGAATGCAGGCCAATCGGTGATCCTCTGAGCCCCAATGTCCTTATCTATAAAATGAGGTTGATAATACTGAATTCATCAGGTTGTGTGACTAAAAGCACAAACAGGCTGAGGACATATTGCTCAGTGCTAGAACATTGCTTAGCTTGTTCAAGACCCTGGTAAATTCTCCAGCATTGCAAACAAAACATCCCAGCTGCATATGGTGGAACCCGTACATAATCCCAACAGTCTGGGAGGCTGGGGCAGGAGGATCACAAATGTGAGAACAGCCAGGGCAATTTAGTGACTTAGTGGGACTGTGTCTTAAGACTCTGGGTTCAATACCCAGTAACACAGTAAACTAATAAATTAATCACAGGCCGACAAGAGAGAGCAGTGGGCTAAGTGCCTGCTTAGGGAAGCGCAGGGACCAGGATTCAATCCCTGGCTCCACATGCCGTGCCAGGCGCACTGAGCTGGCTGCAGAGTGGTGCCTGCCTGTAATCCCAGTGCTGGGGAGTCTGAATGTGGACCAGTATTAAATCTGAACTGCCGTAGTGAGACCCTATATCAAATACACAAATAAAGTCACATATATAGAACGCCAAACATTTTATTATAACTACTGTTACCTGGGGGCTGGGGAGATAGCTCCATGGCACAAGTGCCTGCCTGGCAAGTATAAGATTGTGAGTTTGAATCCTGGTCCCACAAACAAAAAAAACTGTTAGCCAAGTGTGGTAGTGCAGGCCTGTAATCCCAGCACTTGGGAGGCTGAGGCAGGAGGATCACTGTGAGTTCAAGACCAGCCTGGGCTACAAAAGTGAGCTCAAGGACAACCTGAACTGCATAACGAGACCCTGTCTCAAAAAGACAAAAAAAAAAAAAAAAAAAAAAAAAAGTGTTGTTACCTGAGGAGGAGTGATGAAGTCCTTGGCTCCCTGTTGGGATCTGATCCGGAGTTACAGATTGGCTGGAAGTTCCCCAGACATGTAGCAGGCCAAGAAAGGAAGATACCTGTGGCTTCATTCTGGGAAGCCAAAGAAGGCTAGGATTCAAACACAGATCCTGGTTCCATGTTAACTGTTCCATTCAAGCCATTTCTGGTTCCTTTTCCACCCAGCCACTGTCCAGGAAGGGTTGGCTGTTCTACAGTCTGTTTCTCCTTTCTTTTCTTTTCTTTTCTTTTCTTTCTTTCTTTCTTTCTTTCTTTCTTTCTTTCTTTCCTTCCTTCCTTCCTTCGTTCCTTCCTTCTCTCTCTCTCTCCTCTCTCTCTCTCTCTCTCTCTCTCTCTCTCTCTCTATATATATATATATATATATATATATATATTTGGTAGGGGGTCTGTGCATCCCCAGCGCTGGGATTACTGGCACCAGTCACCACTCCCCTGGACTCTTGAGTCGGGCTCAGAGTGTAGGGGGCGGGGCCAGCACCTGGTGCCAGGATAGCTCTATCCTGAAATGTGGACCAATATTAAACCTGAGCTGCCGTAGTGAGACCCTATATCAAATACACAAAAAAAGTCACATATATAGAACGCCAAACATTTTATTATAACTACTGTTACCTGGGGGCTGGGGAGATAGCTCCATGGCACAAGTGCCTGCCTGGCAAGTGTAAGATTGTGAGTTCGAATCCTGGTCCCACAAACAAAAAAAAACTACTCTATCCCAGTCCCTGTGCTTGCCTATACAGGCACTTAGTCCACTGAGCTATCTCACTGGCCCTTCCCCTGACTTCTGGACCCAGATTCTAGAGCTATAGTGGGAAGAGGATCTGAGCAGTGGCCATAGTCAGGAGTTTGTTCTAGAGAAAAGATTAAGACCAATCAGTAGCAGTATTAAGTGGATGGGTCTGGGGAAAAAAAACAAAAACAAAAAACCAAGTATAAACGTCCTTGGGCTGAGGAGTGCTTCTGGTGAACTCTTGCCTCTCTTTTTTTCTTCCTGTCCCACTCTCCTTTCCCCTCCCTCTCTCTTTGTTGCCTAGCACTCTTTAGACCTTGGATTCAAGCCCAAGCAATGGAAAATAAAAACAAAAAACCCAAAGCAGAGGAATTGAGAGGTGTGGTGTTGGAATGTTGCTGAGGCTGCTCTGATGCCTTCACATTGTCCTGTAATGTTTTCCATCTCTGCTCTTCACAGCAGTGGGCTTTTCAACCTTGCTTTGAGCCCCAGAGATAGCACAGTGGCAAAGGCGCCTGCCTGGCAAGCATAAGGCTCTCATTTCAATTCCCTGTACAAACACGACAAAACAAAAAATCCAACTCTCACCTCTGCCTTGCCACAGGGACTGTTAACTCTAGTGTGTGGAATGTTCACCACGGTACTGCTGTTTGCGTGACATGAGCTGTGGGGAATTTTGTGGTTTGTTTTTCATTTCTTTGAGACAAAATCTTACTGTACGCAGTAAGGCTTGCCTCCAACTCACTGTGTAGCCCAGGCTGGCTCGCAACTTGCAGTGATTCTCCTACCTCAGCGCCCAAGAGCTGGGATTTTAGGCGTGTCAGTGTGTCACCACATCCCGCTGCAATTCCTTGTATAGATGTATGTGAGGTGCGCTCACTGCATTAGGTCTGTAGGTTTTCTGTGAATTGTGTGTTACAACACGGAAAGTGTGTATGATGTACTTAAAGAGTGAGGGATGTGTTAGTGGAATGAAGTTTACTATGAAGGCAGTCAAAGGATATACAACAGTCTCTAGGACCTGGGAGGGGACGCACAAGGGTGGCACAAGGTGGCTGGGAGACACCGTGTCCTCGAGGGAGAGGTCAGCCTCGGAGCCAGGCGAAGAGAAGCCCGGAAGAGGACCGTGAGATGGCGGGGTGGGGGGGGGGGGGGATGCTTCGTGAGGTTCCGAGGATGGCCGGGGCGGGGCCGGGCTACGGCGGAAGGGCGGGGCTGAGGCCTCAGGGTGGGATCCCGGCGCGGTCTGGAGCCTGACGGGACGAAGGATGGGACCGAGGGCTAGGGCTGTGAGGTGAGGGCCTGAGGTGAGAGGAGCTACTGGCGTTAGCAGTGTGACCCAGCAGAGGAACTGGGGGGCAGCTGGAGGCCCCGAATAAAGAACGCGGCTGACGCTCAGGCCCGGCCGGGGAGACCGCACCGCCTAGGGCGGGGGGAGGTGGGCAAGGATGAAGCGGAGGTAGAGGTTGGTCGGGGGCACCCCGAGACTGCGCTCTGAGCCGAGGTTTGAGGCTGAACTCCTCGAGGAAGAGTCCCTTGGAAGAACTGAACTGAGAATAATGTGGGTCAGGACAACAGTAACCATTGAAAGATGGACCGAGGAATACACTGGGCGCGAGGCCGGATCCTGGGACGAGAGGGAGCCCTGCGGTGAGGAGGGGTGGAGCTGGGGCTTGGTGCAGCAGGGAGGCGCATCCTGACGGAGGAGGCGGGGCCAGGCGCCGTTCTGGGGCGGGCTCTCGTGAGCCATGGGCCAATGACTGAGGGGTCCTGAGGCCCTGGAGCGGTCCGTTGGAGGCTGAGCTGTAGCTGTAGTTTGCGGAGCTACATGGACTCTTTGTTCTGTTTGCAGCAGCAGGCTCAGGCCTCCGGTTTGGAACTCTGGGCTTGGCTAAAACGCATGGCCCACTGCCACCCAGGCGTGGGGGGCTGGGGTCGGGCAGTTCCATTTGCCTCCAGGATAGGAAGACTTATGAGAGTTCCAAGAGCGACGTCACAATCGTGTCGGGGTGGGGCGCGACCCGGAGGCATTTCCGAGGAAGGAGCCGAGGGTGTACTGCCCATCCTTTTTACACTGCCCTATTCCCTCCTTCCTTCCCTAGTTTTTCCCTTCTTCCCTTCCTCCCCTTCTCCTCCCCACTTCTGCAGCTCTGGTGCCCATTCCCTGTGCCTCTCGGGCTGCGGAGCTCTGCCCGCCGCCGACAGGATTCTGTACTGATGAGCCTCGCTTGTGAGTTTTGAGTTAGGTTTCTGCCTTGGGCTTACTGTTGCACCTGAAGAGCTCTGTTTTCCTTGCAAGATATCAACACCACCCCCACCCCGCACCCCCTGAAGTTCCTTGTGTCACTGCTCTTGCAGTCAAGAGCACTCCTTTGTTCTCTCTGGAGCTAAAGGAGGTTGTTTTTCTCAGGGCTGAGACCGAGTTAGTCCCTCTTCTGCTTGTCCTTCCTCCCCTCCACAAATAGCTGGTGGCTGTCAGGGTCTGTTGGAGAGTGAGTCAGTGGAAAATAGGCGTTCATGTGCCAGGCAGGGTGGCGCACACCTGTAATCACAGCACTCTGGGAGGCTGAGGCTGGAGGATCATTGTGAGTTTGAGTGTGAGTTTAAGGCCAGCCTAAACTGCATAGTGAGACCCTGCCTCAAAACAACAAGGAGCAGGGGCCGGCGAGATGGTTCAGTGGTCTAAAGCGCCTGCTTAGGAGGGCTCAGGCAACTGCGGGGACTGCAGTTCGATCCCCGGCACCACATGCTGCGCCAGCGCCACCACCAGGGCAGGCTGAGCCAGCCACAAAATGAATAAATAAATAAACAAACAAACACAACAAGCAAACAAGCAAATAAGTAAATAAATAAAATTTAAAAAAACAAAACAAAACAAAAAAAAACACAACAAGGAGCAGGGGAGATAGCTCTGTGATACAAGTGCCTGTCTGGCAAGTGCTAGGTCCTGAATTTGAACCCTGGTACCACAAACAACAAAGGAAAAATAGAAAATAGGTGCTCACTCTGTACAGGACCACTTGCCAGTGGAGCGAGAGCAGAATTTCAGGGCAGACCCAGCCATGGGTGCTTACTGCATTGCCTTAGGGTACAGGCAGGATGTGGGGTTAGGATTGAAAGGGTGAGGAATTAGGGTTGGAATTGGAAAGCTGGTGTCATGGGAGATGACAGACTGCTGGAAGAGTAAGTTTTGGATAGGGAAGTGAATGTGGTTCTAAGACTGTGCTGTGGGCCAGGAGTGGTGCTACACGCTTATAATCTGAACACTCTACTGGGAGGTGGAGAAGACTGAGGCCAGCGTAGGCTACAAAGTGAGTTCAGCTTGAACTGCAGAAACCCTGTCTCAAGAAAAGATAAGAAAAAAAAAAAAAAGCTTAGCTGTGACACTCATTGCGGGACCGGGCTTCAATCTCACGGTTTTGCACTTGCCAGGCAGGCACTTGTGCCATGAAGCTATCTCCCTGGCCCGATATAGAAAAACTATTTATGTGCATCTCTCCAGCCAAAAGTAAATAGGACTGAAAGTGTACAGGCTATGGAGCCAGGAAGATAAGGGTTTGAATCCTGCTGCTGTCAATCTATTTCTGGGCAAATTACTTATCTTCATTAAGTCTTTGTGTCCCCATCTACAGATTTTAAAGAAGTCCAGTGCAGCACCTGGTGAATGTGTATACCTTGAGTCAGTTGTCTTTATTGCAGTGGTAGAATGCACTCAGATTACAAGTGTGCAGCACCACTCCTGGCCCACAGCAGTCTTTTTTTTTTTTTTTTAAATTTTATTTATTTATTTGTTTGCTTGTTGTGTTTGTTTGTTTCTTTATTTATTCATTTTGTGGCTGGCTCAGCCTGCCCTGGTGGTGGCGCTGGCGCAGCATGTGGTGCCGGGGATCGAACTGCAGTCCCAGCAGTTGCCTGAGCCCTCCTAAGCAGGCGCTTTAGACCACTGAACCATCTCGCCAGCCCCAACACAGCAGTCTTAAAACCACATTCACAGGGCCGGGGAGATAGCTCGGGGGCATAAGTGCCTACCTGGCAAGTGCATGGTCCTGAGTTCAATACCCAGAGCCGCAAAAAAAAATCCAAAAAAACCCCCACACATTTAAAACCACATTGACTTCCCTATCCAACAGATGTGAATGTGGTTGAAGTGCTGAGTTCAATCTGCAGCAACATTCATCACCCAATACCGTGAGGTTTGAACTTTGGACAGAATTCCCAATAACTCTTTGTGCATCCAATAGAGGCAATCAACTAACTGACATTTACTGAGCACTTTCCATGGTTCTGTGGATAGAGTCAGATAAAATAATGTGTTTTCCCCCCAAGAAACTATCAGTACACAATGTCACAAGTTCCAAGTACTATGGCAGCAGGTGAAGAGTCAACACATCATTTTTGTTTTTGCTTTGAGACATGGTCTCAAAATGTAGTTCAGGCTGGCCTTGAATTCACTGTGTAGCCACGTTGGCCTCAAACATAAAATGATTCTCCTGTCTCCCAAGTGCTGGGATTACAGTTGTGGGCCACCTTACCTAATTTGACACAGATAGTCTTTCCTATGTGGATATCATTGTTCTCATCAGCTGGTGCATCTTGAGTGTGGCAAGCAGGAGAAAAGGAATGGAAGAATGAGGGGTGGGATGGATATAAGGAGGAGGAACTGACGACTGAAGAAGGAACCAGGGTCTGGTCTTTGGGAAGCCTGTTATGTCATGATTAGGAGTCTGAACTTCATGAAGGTAGTGGATGCTATTAAACAAAGAATGCAAACTGGATGTGGTGGTGCACGCCTATAATCCCAGCATCCTGGGAGGCTGAGAGGATTGAAATTCCATCCTAGCCCAGGCAAGTCAGCAATTTAGTGAGAATTTGTCTCAAAACATTTTAAAAAGGGCTCAGAATATAGCACTGTATGAAAAGCCTGCATTCAACCCCTAGTACTGGAAAACTAAATAAATATAAAAACAAACAGTCAAGAGAAGTCTGCATTAAGAGATGCAGGTGCATGTCATTTTATTTATCCAGGGCAAGCTTGTAGAGTCCAACTATGCAGGGTATAGAGACAACCCTGCCAGTCACCAGTATAAGAGTATAGCAGCAGTGCCGGCGAGATGGTTCAGTGGTCTAAAGCGCCTGCTTAGGAGGGCTCAGGCAACTGCGGGGACTGCAGTTCGATCCCCGGCACCACATGCTGCGCCAGCGCCACCACCAGGGCAGGCTGAGCCAGCCACAAAATGAATAAATAAAGAAACAAACAAACACAACAAGCAAACAAATAGATAAATAAATAAAAAATTAAAAAAAAAAAAAAAGAGTATAGCAGCAGAAGAGGAGACAGTGTTGGAGATAGGGAAGAATGAAAAAGCTAGATGGAAAAGGAAAAGAAAGATGAGAGAGGCCCACCATGGAAGCTCCAGGAATATACTACAGGAAAGATTAGTCAGCAGGGGCAGGTGGGATGAGATGGAAAAATGACCACTGGATTTGTCTACTAGGAAACTTCTGGGGCTTCTGCCTAAGTTCTTCTAATACAGGAGCAGATGGCTATGGTGGTATAGGCAGCTTGACCAGAAGGGGTGGAGTCTGAGTTTACTGAAGGTAGGGCCTGAACCTCACAATGGTGGACACTAGAGCTGTGCAATGTCTATTCAGCGAATGAGTTTATTTTTGGTGGAACTGGGGATTGAACTCAGGTCCTTGCATTTGCCAGGCAAGTGGTTATTCTACTGAGCTATCTCCCCAGCCCTTTAGCGAATGCGTTTAAAAACTTGGGTTGAAGCTGGATATGGCAGCACATTTCCCTAACCGTGGCAGCACTTGGGAGGTTGAGGCAGGAGAACTACTGCAAGTTTGAGGTCAGTCTGGGTTACACAGTAAGTTCAAGGCCAGCCTGCATTATATAACATCTAAGACCCTGTCTCAACAACAACAACAACAACAACAAAAATGCTTGTATTGAAAAGAATAAAGGTTGGGTCTGGGGAGATAGTTTTGTGGCATGCACAAGTGCCAGCCTGGCAAGTGCAAGATCGTGAGTTTGAGCCCTGGTCCTGGAAAAAAAAAAAAAAAGGATAAAGGCTGGGCCGGCGAGATGGCAGCTTAGGCAACTGCAGGGACCACGGTTGGATCCCAGGCACCACATGCTATGCCAGCCCCACCCCCAGGGCAGGCTGAGCCGGCCATAACTTAAGCTTTTTAAAAAAGATATTTATAAGCCTGTAAGGGGCAGGGGGCAGTGAGAGCCAGTAGAGGCTCCCAGTATTTCCATTCTCAGCATTGGAAAATAAAAAGCTGGGTGTGCTGGCACATGGACCCCAATGGAGGTACACTCCTGCAATCCTAGAATTTAGGGAGGCTGTGGCAGGAGCCCAAGTTAGGGTCCTGCCTGGACAATTTTTTTATTTTATTTTATTTTATTTTAAATTTTATTTATTTGTTTGCTTGTTGTGTTTGTTTCTTTATTTTGTGGCTGGCTCAGGTTGCCCTGGTGGTGGGGCTGGCGCAGCATGTGGTGCCGGGGATCGAACCGCAGTCCCTGCAGTTGCCTGAGCTTTCCTTAGCAGGCGCTTTAGACCACTGAACCATCTCGCCGGCCCCTGCCTGGACAATTTAATGAGACTTGTCTGTAAATAAATGAGAGGGTGACATTCTGGGCAGTACCTATAGTACTGATGCTTTGCGCACGATGACAGCAGGATACCTCATCCCCAAGCTGGGGTTGAAGTGGGCAGAGGTAGTCACAAGACGTGATAATGGTGAAACTTATCTGTTAAGAGGAACAGTAGCAGTGCAGGGGTTCCTGTGAAGTACTTGAAGTCATTTACCCTCTTAATATTATTTTGAGTACTTTGTTGTTGAAAACTGTTGATCAGGGCCTATAGAAGGATGGCCACATGGTGATGATGACCCCGACACAGTCAAGTTTCTTTTTTATTTTTACTTATTTTTTTAAAAAAGCAAGTCTTGCTATGTAGTTTGGGCTGGGTTTGAACTATGTAACCCAGGCTGGTCTTGAACTTGTAGTGATCCTCTTGCCTCAGCATTCCAAATGCTGGCATTTACAGGTGTGTGACACTTCACCTGGCCTTTTTTTTTTTTGCAGTACCAAGGATCGAATGTAAACCTCACACTTGTAAGGAAGGTGTTTATACCACTGAACTCTCAAGGCTATACCCAGGCCTCCTAGCTCATATATATATATATATG
>PVKN010025998.1:0-13953 GCA_004027915.1 Capromys pilorides
CACTATGGTCATGGAAATTTTATCTGTAATATGTTTTGAAATATTTTTAAGAAGGAAAAGGAGAGGAAAGAAGGAATGAGCAAAGGAAAGAACAAACAAGAAACTCAATTTTACTTGAAACTTATGAAATTTTAAACCTTTTATAGCACAAGAATTAGAGCATTTGAAGTCTGTAAGAAGGGTCAAATACAACCTACAATGTCAAGATACACCCTGCGCAGTCTGATCTTCATGTGGCATGTCACAAGACCACAAAGAAAGTAATGTGATTTCATTTCGGATCCCTGCCTATGGCAGTGTAACATTAGACATTATTTCCGCAGGAATGTATTGGTTGCAATTAAACAAATATATTCCTCTTATAAACATATTCCTCTGGTACGATATACTAATTTTTTTTAAGTCAAGAGGGTAACATTTGTGTATTTGTCCCAATGGATTTGGAACAAACTCAGGGCCCATAGAGGCAGGTTTCGTAACAGGCTTCATTAATGTGCTTTTAAATAATTTAGACACAGGAAGGAGAAAAAACAACTAAAGCAAAATATTTAGCGAATAATATAGTTTTCTGTAGATGAAATTTGAGATGTAAATACCACAGACAAACACACTTCAATCCGTAGATACAGTATGCAAAAGTATTTAATGAGTTAAGAAGATTCTGACTTGGTTTGCTGTCATTTTGCCACTAGTAGATTATACAAATTTGAATTAGTCTCTCACTATGACAAATACCAGAGATAATCATCTTAAAAGGAGGAAAGGTTGATTTTGCCTTATACTTTGAAGCTGCAGTCTTTGCTGTATGATGTCCTCACCTTTGGTCTTGGGGCACAATACACAGTACATCAGGATGGGGAGTACATGAAGGAAACTGCTTAAGGCAATGGCCAATGGCAGGGGGGGTGAGAGAGACATGGAAAGAGAGAGGGAGGGATGGAAAGAGTAGAGGGAGGGAGAGAGGGGGAGAGGGAGGGAGGGAGACAGAGAGAGACACACAGACAGAGACAGAGAGACAGACAGAGACAGAGAGACAAAGAGAGAGAAGCAGGGAGGGAGGGAGATGAGGAGAGAGAGAGAGAAGCAGGGAGGGAGGAGGAGAGAGAGAGGCAGGGAGGGAGGGAGGGAGGGAAGAGGGAAGAGGGAATAAGGCAGGGAGGCAGGGAGGCAGGGAAGGAGAGAGAGAGCAGAGAGCACAGTGACAGAGACAGAGATAGAGACAGAGACAGCAAAAGGAGCCGTGACTGTGGGGACCCTTTGAGGAGAGTCTCACCAACGGCCTAATTTCCTTCAACCAGGTTCCAGCTGCCAGAGGCTCCATCACCTCCCAGCAGGATCCCAGGCTGACAAGCAGGTCCCTGTCCTTTTGTGGGACGCACTAGACATGAATAATAAAACTACTTCCATGTCACTTGTCTCTTTGACTTTTGAACAGTTGTATTCCAATCAAATTTTGATCGATTGCTCTTTTAATCATGGACTAAGATCTCACGTAGAGAAACTAAAAACTGCTGCTTTGTTTCATAGTTGAAAGTAACTGGCCACAGTTCTGACCATAATTTCTAGTCACGCTAAACTACTTTTCCTATCCTATGTGGAATATTTTCCAGGGTCAGTCCTCAGTTATTTAACATGGGAAACTATCAAAGCTTCTTCTTTTTTAAAGACTTGAGTTTGCGGATGCTCAAACACAGCGCATATCTTCCAGCACTGATACAAAATAAGTATTCTCAGTGGCCTGATGAGAATTGTGAGGAGATAGCTATTAAAGCCATTGCTGTTTCACATGGCCCCTCTGTGTTCTTGTGTCCCAAATTCCTGGCTCTGCTGCTCACAGGTGCAGAAGCTGCTTTTCTTCGTTCGTATTCACATAAGTAGAGAGCTAATGTTCTTTTGTTTGTGTTGTGTTGTCTTTTTGAGATAAAATTTTACTGTGCAGTTCAGGCTGACTTTGAACTCGTTTTGTAGCCCAGACTGGCCTCAAACTCTCAAAGACCCTCCTGCCTCAGCCTCCAAAATGCTCAGGTTACAGGCATATGCCACTCTGCCCAGTTTGAGAAGCTAATATTCTTAAACAAAGTCTTATCAAATTCAGTGGAAGCACAGCATAAACATCATTTTTTGGAAGCAAAATTCAAAACTTAGCTTTTCTTAAAGCATTTCTATTCTTTACGGTGCAAATAGAAATAATAAACAGGCATTCTTAGACCTATCTTGCTTGTCTTATATTACTATGGTATAAAGCCATGTGAAGACCACTTCTTCATATCCATCCCACCTTGCTGGGCTCGACAGCTTCCCTCTCTTGAGCAGCTGGACTATCGTCTTGCTCTTTATTGCCTTCAAGAGCCAGTGTGCTGGTTAATCCTATCCCTGAGAAGAAAAGCACAAAATCTGCATTCTGTTAACTGGACACAGTGCCTTCTATGTGATGTCCAGCTGACTCCTGAGAACGGAGCAGCAGCTACCACCGCGAAGGTGCTGGAGGGGTGCACGCACACGCGCCTGCGTCCTGTTCCCACTTAGGGTCTAACGGCCAGGCCTGATGAAGAGCTGCTTCTAAGGGCAAAGGTGACTGAGAACATGGCCCACAGCAGTTGTTCCCCCAGATCCCAGACTTTGCCTGAGATCAAGTTTCCGCTCGGTACTTCACGTAACCCATAACAAAGAACTCGCTTAAATCTATTCCTCATACCTTATCTTAAACAATTTAAGATTAGGTTTTCAGTTTTGTTCACTCTTGGAGTTACCTGAGACAAATTGTTTTATAAATTGTTGCCTATTGAAAATATAATAATATTAACTGATAGTAAATATAAAAACTAGTACAAATAGATGAAAATAATGGTGCCTTAGTTACTCTTCTTGTTGCTGAGACAGTTGCTCAACACCCACAAGAGGAGAGGTTCATTTCTGTTTACATGTTGTAGATGTTTCAGCCCACAGTCACTTGGCTCCAAGATAGGGGAACATGGCAGAGGGGCACCAGAGAGGAGAAGCAGTCCATGGCAGAGCAGGAAGACAGGAAGACAGACATCTGCAAGCAGCAAGAGTCCTTTTCCCTTTTACCTCACCCAGGCTAAACGCCTTTCGGGTAGTGCCGCTCACAACCAGAGTGAGGTTTCTATCTTTATTAAGCCCATTAAGTCACACCTAGAGCTGTGCTACTTTCAGTCAGGGTGGTAACTTAGGGCCACACACCCTTGACCCCTGTATCACTTTCTCTAGCTTCAGTCAGCTCCTGGAAGCCATACCTAAGAGTGCATGTGCTTTTGGGTAGACATCTGGATACAGAAATATACCCATCTATGCATGTATATATTCAGAACAAGAAAAACTTATTGGAAGTAAATTTTTAAAAGAATTTTATAGCAAGTGCTATTAATACAGTTATAATGTTATAATTCGGGTCTTAATGAGGGTGATTCAAGTTCCACATGTATTCTATTTTAACAATTATTAGGTTGTAGAAAAGGACAGAGGTCACAGGATATTAAAGGTTACAAAATTTTAGTTGTTAGCTTATGTCTGCCAGTATAACCAGCATGTAATACTAATAAATTTTGGGCAGCTAGGGTTAATTTTTTTGAGAAAACTAGAAATTGAGTAGTTTGTATTAAAGTTATTATCATATAAAATGTAATTTTCTCAAGGGATAGCTTTTTCTGAGCCTACTTCCTAGGCTTTGACGTGGTTGAGCCTGAGAATAAAATCTCTTTCTACGTTAAATGCTCAGTGTTTAGAGCATGTTTGGAACATAATATGGTATATTACTTAAAATTAAGCGTAGAAAACCCCCTAGCTATTTCAGGTGCAGAGTGATTTAGCACAGGGAACTAAGTGCAGAGGGGAGGAAAAGCTTTTCTTCAGCCATCCTAATACTGTGGCTGAGTCAGAAAGGAAGTCTAATGAAGACAGATTCATGGGAGGCAAGGATACAAATTTACTTAATATGTCTTATGTGACATGGGGATCTTTATGAGGAAATGAAGCACTAAAGAAAACAATAAACCTGCTCATTTCTCATGCTCTGTTTGATGAGCTCAGTAACTAGGGGGAAACATGAATTGGTTAAAAAAAATCATGACCTAGAGGTGATAAATCAGGGTTAGATACCAAGGATCATTTGTTTGAATCTGTGCACGCTGTCCCTAAGTCTGTAGAGATAAGGATGTTCCTTTCCTCAGGGTGTAGGAAGGCACCTCTAAAATGAGGCTCCTAGAGCCTGTCAGTGTGGGCCTAAGATGGCTCCCAAAAGCTCACATGTTTAGAGATAGAGTGAGGGCTTAACCTTCACCAGTAGATCAACTCAGTGATGGCTTTAAAACTTGGGAGATGATAGGAACTGAGGAGTTGAGGCCTTGTTGGAAACAGTGGGCCATGAAATGAGACACAGGAACACTGCTTACCCTTAGCCCTGTCCCATCTTCTCTACTTTGTTCTTGACTCCCATGAGGTAAGCACCTTTTGCTGTTGTGCCCTTCTACATGGAAGCTCTGTCAGACCAAGCCAGCTGTGGGTTGAAGCCCCCTGAAAAGTGAGCCAAATTAAGTTTCTCCTACTTTAAGTTGTGGGTATTGGGTATTGTCCCCTAATAAGGGAAATCTGGCCACTATAATGCATGTAGTGATAATTTTTATTCTTATAATTTTATAGTCATCATTATCTGAGAAAAACAGAAAGAGAGACTGAGAGAGAGAGAGAACACCACACTTGCAAATTAAAATGTCTTTATAGATAGAAACTTTTCTTACCAATAGGTAACTTATCCTGTTTTCAGAGCGTTTGTTGTGTATGCCCCTTCTCAACATTTTTATGCCAAGGGGGCATATTCAGAGTGGCATAGCCTCTCCTCCTAGCATCATGTTTTGGAGTGGCATGTTATCCTACACTACAGCAGAAATTGAAGATAGTCAAAATCTTACAGGAGTGAAGAAATTATTTGCAGGAAGAGAAATAGTGTTTCTCTATAGTGTTTCTACACAACAAATACTGTTGTTTCTTGGTGCCTGTAGGTGACTGGTTCCAGGAATTCCTCAAATACCCAATGTCACAGAGAATGGTGTTCCTTATGAAAATAATTGAGATTTGCATATAACCCGTATAGCCCCTTTGTTATTTAAAATAATCTCCACATTAGTTATGATGCCATTTACAATTTAAATCCTATGTAAATATTTGCTTTAGTGCATTGTTTAGGAATAATGATAAGAAAAGTCTTGCTATAGATGCATCTTTTATTCTGAATGCTTTTAGTCAGTGGTTGGCCCAATCCATGGATGCAGACACCCACAGTTAGGGAGGATAAATGTGTATTAGCTATATGAGAAACTGTGAAATACTGTACTTAAAGTACTTTAGTTTTTCTAGCAACTACTTAATTTTTATCACTATACTGAAGCTCAGAGAATTAATGTAACTTGTTCAGTGTCATATAACTAGAAATATTTGAAAACAGTTCTTCCTGAAGCTACAATGGATTCCTTATTCACTGTATGGTGCTAACTTTAATGAATCTCTCAGGTAAGTAATGACCCAGATATATATTAAAATTATTGTTACTGGATCCAAGTATGTCTACATACTGCTTGAAAGCCAATACTCATGAGAGGAGAGTTGAAAAGAAATCAGATTTATTCAAGGGGCTACACCTCGAGAAGATGTTGTGGAGCTCCTCTCCATCCAAAATGAAAGTCTTGGATAACTCAAGCAGATGTAAGACTTCTAGAGGAAGAGGAGGAAAGTGTAGTAAGACTCTGGGAAAGAAACCTGCAGACCAAGCAAGGCTTCATCATCCAAGTAGCTGTGTGTGTGTGTGTGTGTGTGTGTGTGTGTGTGTGTGTGTCTGTATGTATGTATCTGTGTGTGTACCTGTATGTGTGTGTGTGTGTGTGTGTGTGTGTGTCTGTATGTATGTATCTGTGTGTGTACCTGTATGTGTGTGTGTGTGTGTGTGTTTGGGAGAAGGGGCTATAAAATCACTGTTGACCTCAAGTTCCCAAGACTAGGCTGCAATGCTTTAAAAAACACAGTACTCTATACAAAATGCCATTTTAGATGTTCTGATGTCAGCTAAAAGTCAACAGATAAAGGGCTGGGGAGACAGCTCAGTAGAATAAGCACTTGCCTGGCAAGCACAAGGGCCAGAGTTCAATTCTAGGTTCTGATAAATCAATCAATCCATCATCAATCACATGTTCTGGGTTCTGAAACTCTAAAAGTATTATTTTGTAAATAACATCTCACTCATTCAGGTGTAGCTTTTCTTTAGGATTTAGAGTGCTGGTCAAAGGCAGAAGTAACCTTACACAGAACAGCACACAAAAGAAGCCACTGTTACACACTTCTGTTTCTAAATCCCCACAGTAATATTTTCTAAATTCCGCTTGAATTCCATTTCTTTAAGTGTTATGTAGATAAGAAGTTCTTATCAAAGGTATAAGTGTACGCTCAATGTCAGCAGTATGCATTTTCTATAATTTGTAACTATTAGTGTTTAAAGGACCAGTGGTTATAAATGACAATTCTCATTTTCTCTTCCACAAGCATTCTTCAGAGCAATAGGTGAACTGGCAAGACTATGCAATTCACTGACATCTATTTAACCAACTCTACATTTATTGCAAGTGACTTTTACTATTGGCTATTTATCTTAAAATATGTTACTTAGCCTCAAAAATTCCTAGATGCGTCTATACGTGCTGTCAGATAAAGATGATATTTTTATCATGGATGCAGATATGTATGAAACTCAGTATTGCAGAACACTGCAGAAAACATTTCTCTCACTGGATTTACAGGATATCCTTTGATGCATTAATTCTTTTTGTTATTCAAGAAATATGTATTATCATTCATTTATAACATATGGCTTCATTAGGAACTCTTCCTGATTCTTAAATGGTACCTTCAAACAGACTTGCTCCACTTTGTACCTTAAACTCAACTGAGATAATTCAAAAAGCCCCCTTCCCTGATTGTATTCAGAGAAAAAAAAGTTGGATGGAACCTGATCAAAGAATAAGTGCAGACAAAAAGAGATGAGCAAGCAAAAGATCCCATATGGGTATCTACTCTTGGTAGGTGAACTGTTTTGTTCCACCAGCTGAGATATATATCTGTCTATGGAAATCCTTCTTATATGCAAATAAACATAAATTTCCATATGTATGTTTGGAATATAAAAGCACTCACATGTCCATATCTTCAATGCCCTATCTCTTAGGTACCAAATATACAGAAAAAGCAAACATACCACAAAGAAAACAGATGGGAATCATTACTTATAATCATAGCCAGAATCAAGGGGGAGAAACCAGCAGGTGGAGCATTCTCTCTGACAAAATGATCTAGAAATCTGGAAAGAGAAATATTGTTTGAAACTTTGGTCTTAAAATAAATCATGACTGTAACTTCCTCTGGTGTTGGTGTTCTTTCTTTTCTTTTTTTCTTAAACCTGAGTCTTACTGCTTAAAAAATTAAAGCATTTGGCGTGCTAAGAATAATAAATATGAATTGAGTTGTGAGGAAAGTTAAAGACTCTATAAAGAACATAAACCTGAATAAACCAATTTCCTTCTACATCTTATTAGCTGTCACGCTAACATCATTTTTGTTTATGTTTGTTTTAAAGAGGATATGTCAAAACATGAATAGATAAAGAGAATTCTAATGCCAGCTTGTCACGTGGGGGCTTGGGGACATTCCTCCTCTCCCTATATCTCAAATATTAGCATTTCTCAACTAAGGTCCTTTGTGTTATAAAACTCTGTCATTGAACTTTAGGGTCAGTGTAGTACAGGATACTTTTTCACCCTTCATAAGAGTTCATGGCCAATATCTTTTTAACAATAGATAAATTTCTAAGAGAAACATATAGCAAATTTATGTGGTCATGGTTTTACATGACTCAGGAGCCTTCAGATTGAAAAGTTCCACATTGGACTCTGTTCATATGGCTAGTGTTGGATGAAGCATGATCAGTTGTTAGAAAGGACAAAAGGGTAGCGTATAATAATAATAAATAAAAGAAGACAGTGCAGAGAAACCTGTCAATTAAAATGCTCTTGACCCTCAGTGGTAGAATTTCGTCCTCCTCAATATGAGACAGGATTCTTTCTGGAGTGAGGATCTTCTAGCCTATAATTAATCAAACAACCTAGGTCAGATAATTTCTTCTTTTCAGCTTTTACACAAAAGGTGCTGGAAAATCAAGGTAAAATTTTCATGTTTTATATCTGGCTTTGAAGGAAGGGGGCCTGGTTTTATGACTACCTTGGAGAAGAGGAATTCCATTTTGGAAGGCTTGGAGGAGGCAAAGAGGAAGGAAGGTAGGAGAAGAGCAGGGAAGAATTGTTGCTTCTGAGGGCCCCACTTTAGGGTATCATTTTTTGAGCTCCAACATTAGCATTGGACAGTATGCCAAAATTTGAAAACTTGAAAGGTGAAAGGAAATTGTCCTTAGCATGCTTAAATTTCAATTTATTGAGAAAAATGGGGAAAAAATGAGTGCGGTGAGTAGATCCATAGATGACAAAGACATTGAAAACCACAGTATAGCTTTGTAGAAGCAATAGACAGTGAAAAACTTGGATAGTTAGGAAGAGATTTTATGGCACAACTTGAGAATTGATCAAAACTAAGACTAAAAGGGCCTGTGAGATAGCTCAGTGGACTAAAGCTTCTGCTTACGTAAGTTCAGGGGACTGTAGTTCGATCCTTGGTTCTACATGCCACTCCAGCCTTGCCCTCAGGTGGGCTGAGCCAGCCAAAAAAAAGAAAGAAAAAAACCAACCAACCAAACAAACAAATGAAAAACAAAACAAACAAAATAAAAAACTAGGACAAAATAATTTGTGGTATATGGATAAACAAAAAGCTCGATTCTTATATTGGATAAAAGAGAATATTAAATAAATATTGAAGAGATAGGCACTAGCTTGTATTTTGTTTTGCCAGAACATACAATATTATATTAGTTATCTGTTATGTATAACAAACTATCCTAAAACTTGTGTCATAAAACAATAAACATTTATTATTCTTGGTGGCCCAGGAATCTGGTAAAAACATAGTTGATTGGCTTAGCTCTAAGGTTGCATCATCCAGGTTTGGTGGGGCTAATGGCTTCAGGAATCTTATCCACTCCTCTGTGTGAAGACAAGAGCTCCTCACTACACTGCAGATCTCTCTGGAACCTGAAGGAGCAGCCTCGTGACACTTAACTCTATCTGAGATGTCCAGAACAAGCCAAAGGGAGAAAGCGAGCCACAGAGAAACAGAAGCCACAATGTCTATGAACATATCAAAAAAGATAACAAGAAACTGGATACCAGCAATCTTTATGGATCATCTTAAAGGCTGGCTTACACAAAATATGTGTATCTCAGAAAATACTTAGAATATGAGTGAGATTCTAGGTATAAAAGCATACAAAGGAGAGAAATATGTTATAGAAGATGTGGTCTAGAGTTTGTTTTGATTATGCACTTTCCTACATTAGAGGATGGAGTGTCAGCATACGCATATTATTTAGTGTCTTTACAAGTTATCTACACTTTCTGCCATTAGTAGTATTTCAAGAACAATAGATATTTATGTGATAAACCTGCACTATTTGTTAGCTGTGGTTGTGTTTTTACTACTATGGTTGACAAAAATCTCGTACAGTATTAGGAAAGAACAGTTTGTGAGGTCATTTTTGTTGCCTATGTTTTCATTATTAGTGTTATCTTCGATCTTTAATTGGTATTCAGAAATCTTTCAAGCTATCTTCACCTTGAGAGTGCTAGTAAATTAAATTAAAATACATTAATCAATTTAATGTCTGAGAGCGCACTGAGAGCAGATGGGCAAAGACACAGGACAGACTGCCCCGCCCAGTGGAAATCCCACATAGGTCTGTGGTGCCACACCTTCTTCCCCTGAAAGGCTACTTACAAAGCAGTAATTGATCAACAGTATTGATCAGCAAGTATAATGAATGTTGATTTTTTCCATTTTGCAAAAACAGAATGTTTAATATATTCTCTATATTTTTTAAAATCTATTTTATGGCTGAAATTTTCACAAAACTTTTTTGTTTTGATAAGCAAAAGAATAACCTAAGTTGTTTAGATCAGGAGTTGAAAAACTATGGCCCATTTCTTTTGCTACTTCCATTTCTTTTTCTCTTAGTATAAATAAAGTTTTACTGTAACTTATTCATAAATATATTCTTATATGTATTTGATGGGAACTTTTGTACTACAAGGACAGAGTTGACAAGTTGTAACACCGTCTCTATGGCCTAAAAGTGAGAGCATGCACTACACATATGTGACCGTATTGCTCTGAGTGTTCATACACAGATCAATTTGAAAGTGTGGTAGCCTACTGATTAGCTAATTAGATCTCTACGAGAATGGTGACTTATTTTCTCATGTCACACTTCTCCTATAATTTATCATTATATATATATATATATATATATATATATATATTCATTATATGATATCGTACAACCTATGTTGATTAGTTAATTTCTACTGAGATCTCAACTGCAGTGCTTACTTGCTCTATTTTGAAGACTTTGACAAAACTTGAACAGTGACAGCAGACTTATTTAATTTTGGAGAAAGATGAAGTAGGGAAGACTAGACATTGTGTTTGAAAATATAGACTTAAAAAAGTCTTAATAGAAGAAAACTCAGAAAATCAAATTTTATCAATACAAAAGCTCAGTATGTATTTAAGAACAACTACAGTACAGGCTTAGACACTTACTTTAATTGCCTTTCAAGCATTAGGGGACAGATAATTGAATTGCATGGGCTCTGGGAAGCGGGAGAATTATTATAATGGCATGTGAAAAAGAGCAATTTGAAAAAGATCTCGAGACAGACACAAACCTTATAAGCTTCTACCAAACATATTCAGTGTGTACATCAAAGTATTCACATCTGGCAAGTTCAGATTTTGGAATTCATGTTCACTTTTAGGTGACATAATTTTAAAAATATTTAATACACAATAGGAGAAGCTGAATTAAATTTATACTATTTTCATTTTACTGTTGTACTCATGGCTTCCAGGAACTATACAATTGTCTTTATGGTGTTTACTATAAAATCTTACCTTCCTCATAAAATTTTGGAAATTATAAAACAATCTTGATGGCTTCTAGCTTCAGAACTGTATCTTTATCTGAGGTAGACATCATCGGTTTTGTTTTTACATTCAATGACACTGGATTTCAGATGAGCAGGCCTGACGTAAAGGCTATGATATGAGGTTGCAACAAAAATCAAGATGAAAAGCGTGGATACAGTGGTGTTGTACATAAACTCTGATGTGAGATGAAAGGACAAAGCCAGTGGCACTACAATGTTAATGTTTCCCCCAAATTTTCTTATGCCCATTTAATCAATTAACTCATTGAACATCTACCAGGTAGTATTCCAGTTCATATACATATCATGGTAAATAGTATTTTGTGATTACTGGGGGTGGGGAAATTTCCTCTGGAACTTACGGTAAAAACAATTAGAGAGGAATACAATGCTAAACATTTTAGCAGCCTAGTTAAGTAGAAAATGACAAAATGAACTATAGAGTCTATGCTGTAGAAGTCTTATAAGGGTGCCAAAAGTTGAGTCTTGATACATGTGAAGGACTGCCATGAGGAAAATCAGTGTCATCTTATGTGGCTCTCAAGTTGTTGTTAGGACTAATGACAGATAGTTGATTCCATTTTTGCACTGAAATAGCCACTGAAAGTTTGTGATCTCTAGCAACAGATTAGATCAGAAGTAAGCTTCCTGGTAAAGGGCTAAATAATAAATAGTTCACACCTTGAGGATCATATGCTGTCCTCCACACACTACCCAACCCTGCCACTATGCTGTAGGGCAGCTATAGACAGTGTGCAAATGAGTGAGCACCAACGTGCTCCAAAAACCATTTGCACAGCAAGCAATAGTCCAATTTGGGGACGAACAAGAGAATGTTACCTAAAATTTTTTCAAGGTAAGAGAGAGAGCATAAGGCTGGCAAGATAACTCAGTTGACTAAGCACCTGTTTAGGCAAGCTCAAAAACTGGAGCTCGATCCCCAGTAACGTGTGCCATGATGGCTCTACCCCCCACACACACACTGAGCCCACCAAGTCCCAGTGTGGTGACGCATGCCTGCAATCCCAGTGCTGGAAGGCTGAAAACTGGAAGATCACTGAGTCTGAGTTGCATAGTGAGACCCTGTAACAATACATTAAATTAATGAATGAATAAATGAATGAATAACAAGAATGCCTGTTAGTTACATATTTTGTGTTTATCTATGCACCTTATCTCTTTCATATGCATATGATTTCTCTCCTATTTGGCCAAAGTTACTCATCTAAATTAGGAGAGAATACAGAGGAAAGTAGGAGGAAAGGAAGAAGGGAGGAAGGAAAGGAGGAAAGAAAACAAAAATAAATGAAAGGAGATGAAAGAAGGTGGGAAGGAGAAAGAGAAAGCGGGGAGTAGCAGAGGATTTTCAAAACTATAATTTCACAATTTTCAGAAGCTATTAAGAAGGGGGTATTTTTTTAATTCTCTTCATTTTCATTTGTCTAGTGAGTCTAGATTATACTCTGAATTCCAGGTAGAGCATAAAAATCTAAATGTATTTTGTCAGAGAGGGATGATAGAAAGGATAAAACAACAGGTAGATGAAAGAGCACTAATTGTTTTTTGCTTCTTAAACACAAATTTAAGAGATTAAAATCATTAACCCATTAAAATGGAAAATACGGAAATCATTAAACCTTCAAGTACATGTAGAAGCCACTGAAAATTTGGCTTTGAGTGTATATTGTATATGATCAGAGTAAAGCTCCTCGGGAGAAGTCCAGCCCTTGGCTCAGAGTTTCATCAATGTGCTGTGGTAGCCACAGGGCAGTGCAGGTGAGGGAAGTGTCTAGCAAGGGACATGGAGCTCTTGGGCCTCTCCTTGCTGATGGCATTTCTTTATTTCAGGGATGAGATGGAGACTGGGTAAGATGGCTGGTGGACTGGCAGTGTCCTAAAGATGGGGTAAGAGTTATAAAATGTGGGAATTCTCCCTGGGGCACTGTGCACAGGCATGACATTCCAAGAAGCCCAAATGAGACCTATCACACACGTGGGTACCAGGTGACCGGACCAGCCACACTGCAGGAGAAGCGTAACAAATAGGATCTTGTACATTTAAATCAAGACAGTCGACTTCCTCCATTGCTGCTCCATTGCCCTGAGTCCTGTGAGCCCCTCTCTATATAGCTTGTTGCCATCTTAGAAGAATCAAGGGAAAAGGAGGAAAATCTGAGAGACTGAACTCCGAAGCGAGAGTCCAAGTTATTGAATAAAAGGCACAGTAAGGAGATTCCTGCTGTGTATGATGAAATGATTATTATTTCGATGTCATAAGACATGACAAACACATAAACTGCTTTTAGATGTGTGCCTAAGTAACAATCTCACCAAGTTATCAAGTACACGTTATTATTTGCATTTCTCAAATGAATGCAGAATGTTGTAGAGCACTTAAGAATTTAAGTAAATTGCCTGGTCATGAGCTGTATGATTTCATGATCTTTGCCCTCTTTCATGAGTAAGATATTTTGTGTATTCTGAAATTGAAGTACACACAAAGATCTGAGTAAAATTAATAATAAAAAGAACTCTCAAAAGATGATAATCTTTCTAAGAGAAAAATGAGATCCCAAATTATCCTTTGTTAAATTTGATAATTTTCAAGTGCTGTAACTTAGCAGCATTATCTGTAATTAGACAGTGGCCATGCTCCTCCAGTGACTCCTGCACTGTTCTTCCCCAGTCAATCTTTGTCTCTGTTTATATTCTTTGTCACACTTTTCACAGAGATATCCATAGTGCATAATAAATTTAAAATTTTGAAACTTAAATAATTTTTCAAGTTTATAAAAATTTCCCT
>PVKN010025999.1:0-13955 GCA_004027915.1 Capromys pilorides
GGGGAGGGGAGGGGAGGGAAGGGAAGGCAAGGCCTGAGGTGGCCCAGTGCTGTGTGCCCCACCTTCTCCACTCTGCTCTCTTCCTCCTGCCTTCTTGGCAGTCCCAGGCAAGGAAACTCAGTGTAGTTCAGACAGTGTGGACCACGTTCTTCTGCTTCTATGGTTCCAAGCTGCTGAGGGCAAAGGTCTTCAATCTTCCACACCTCAATTTCCTTTTTAATCTACAGAGGGGGAAAATGTGAGAGAGATGTAATGAGACCAGCTTATTAAAAACCTGGAAAAGGGTTTTGAAAATACACTACTGCATTATGTAAAGACTAAGTAACAGTTTAAAATTGTATCTTCTGGGAATGAAAATGAGATGAAGACCCTCAACTGAAAAACAACGGCATTCTTTAAATATATAACTGGGCAGAAAATGAATGATTTAAAATAAAAATTTAGTGATCATCTCTGCCATTAAACTTGACATCTTTAAGAAATAAAGTGTTTAGGTTTTGTCTTCCATGCAGGAAATTAGTTCTCTGCAGTTGTAGCATTGAGAGATGGGTTATGGAGAAAAGCACTGTGAGACAAGTTACTAGGAAATGCTCCTCAGAGCATGCCACCCTCAGCCCAAAAGGCTAAATTACTTTCCAATGGCAATTTGTTAATTAAATTGTTCCATATTAGTTTACTTCTCTAAAAAATTAATGCCTAGAGTTACATAGGATTTTGCCGGAAATAAGAGGCTATGGGCCAACGCGGGTTGTCGTTGGAGCTTCCTGAGCTAAAATGTACATCATGTAAGTATTAAGTCTGTCTAGGCCCTCAGATGGCATGAAATATTTTCAAAGTCTGGTGCTACTAGATTTTAATTTATTAAAAAGATGGGTGTGCACACATGCACATAATGCAAGCATGTTCATTTAGATGGAAAAAATAGGATTATTAGGTTCAAGGGGAAAGAAGATATGCCAGACATAGAAATGAGCGCAGCTCGGTGTTTGGGTATACCATCTCAGCTTCCTGGCAGAAACAAGGGCAGAGAGGAAATAGCCCTGAGTTCTGCAGCTTTCATTTCAAGGCACAGAAAAACATCTTATATTCTGGAGCGGGGTGTGATGGGGAAGTTTCCTAACACAAAATCCTTGAAGAAAGTCTGTTTTGGAGAGACTGTATGGTACCATTTTTTGGAAGATCCTCTGATTGTCACCTATATGCAGTACTTCTTTAAAATTAGGATACATAGTACTATAAAATGTGACTTTAAAAGCATTGGGATGTAGAGAATTAGTATTTTTTTAAAAAGACACAAAAGCAGTTTTGTTGCACACAGAAAATACACACCCATTCACACACACACACACACACACACCCATATGTGTGACGTTTGCATCTGAGTGATAGCTGACATCACTGAGCACTCCCTGTCTGTGAGCCGTGCTTTGAAGCTCTTTGCTTATTTTAACTCATTTTATCCTAGAACACCCATGTCAAGGTAGGAATTGCTTTTATGCCTCATCTGGAAATTGAGAATTGAGGTACAGTGAGGCATCTAAGCTGGTCAGCTAGGCAAGGGCAGGACTGTTCTGCTGACCTTGAGGGTCAGCCTGCTCTCTTCCTGTCTAAGCTGTTTTTCTCTCTGATCTCTCTTTTTCCTCCACCTTCAACTCCTTTTCTTCTTTCTTCCTGATTTTTGATCAGAATTTATACTATATTTATTCATCTTTACTTTTCATTTATCATAGTATAGAATTATATCTTAACTTTATTACACATACATTATGCTTCCCTTATAAGATTTTAATAGAACAGTGCTTTTGTTTTTAACTTGTTTTGATTGGATTCCATGTTACTTTGGCTACTGCTAAATTATAGTATACCCTGTGGCATACAGTAAGTTGTCCTGTCCAGAATTATTTTTGTACTGACTGATATTATTAGGTCACCTCAGTGTGAATAGACTTACTGTCCTGCTGCGCTGCCTCATCCCCAAGGATACCATGGCTGAGTGGGAAACAAGAGGAGTGACTCAGTGGTGCCATTC
Source organism: Capromys pilorides (assembly GCA_004027915.1). Lineage (NCBI taxonomy): Eukaryota > Metazoa > Chordata > Mammalia > Rodentia > Capromyidae > Capromys > Capromys pilorides. The sequence continues at coordinate 2,030 of PVKN010025999.1, forward strand.
TGAGCGTGCTTGGCAGCCAGTTCTGCCTGTGCAGTCCATGGTTCCAAGCACACCCTTGCTCTCCTACCTCTTCCTCTCATCATCCACAAACCACAATAATAATCATTAGCACTTCCCAAGGACATTAAGAGGAAAAACTAACAAAAATCCATATGGCTGTCTTTGTTCAGTTAATAAGGTAAATGTAAAGAAGATCAGACATTATTTGTTTAGATACATCTGAATTTAGGTAGTGATGTTATGGTTTGAGCAGCTAAATACTACTTTTTATTCCCCTCTTAATGTAAACTCTGAATTTTATAAATCCTGTCATTTCTCTCATTAACATAATGATTGAAAGTCATACTGTGTGCTGAGGATGAGGTTGGGTCCAGTGATAAGGTGACTATTAAGCCTCCCACTTCTCCTTATTCACAGTCTAGTAGTGAAAGTAAATTAACTTGCAACGAGTCTGTGATTTGAAATCTACGTGTGATTTCCAAGGAGGCCTTGTGATATGTTTACCTTTAAAAAAGACTTTCTTTTCAGTCCAAGTCCACAACTATATACTGAGCTTATTTAAAGAGGCCAATTCTGTGTTGTTTCAACTTGTTCTAATAGTAAGTTTAAATTGAAAACCATATAAATAGTTTAAAATACTGCGGTGTACCTGTTTTCTTTGAAGTTAAATATTGATAAGTTTTTCTTTGCTCTTTTTTAAATTTATGAGATGTTAGCTATCATATGCTTTTGTAAACTAGAATTGAGGTTGACAAAATCAAAAGGTTAGCCCGTGCATATTGCCTTGGAAATAGTCTGGATTCAAAGGGAAGATGCCTATAAAGACACCGTACATGCTGGGAAACAACAGCTCTGCTGTCATGACCAACCAACTGCACTGGGCTTGTGTTACCAGAAAGTCACAAGCTATTTGCCTGTTTTCAAAGAAAGGGAAGAGTTGTCTAAAGCCAGGAAGCATGGAACACCGGCAAGGACTGCGTGGGTGTGTACTGTTTAGTCCCTCAGTATGTACTTGGAGTGCCCCGCTCCTTAGAAGGACAGTTCAATTATAAATAGATTATAAAAATTAGAAAGTGCTTCTTAAGTGCTTGACTGAGTATTCAAACATATATCTTAAGATTCAGCAGTTTTGGGATGGGGATGTGGCTCAGAGATAGAGTTCTTGCCCTGCATGCACAAGGCCCTGGGTTCAATCCCCAGCACCACACGCACAGACACACACACACACACACACACACACACACACACACAGGTTCAACAGTTTTCACCTCTACTGTCTACTCTAGTACCAAGAGCTTGTCAGTTTGCACAGAACACAGACTTGTTCCTTTTCCCTCATCATTATGTAACTGTCCTTATGTACAAAGTCATAGAACATCATACCAAGAGAAAATGAATCATTAGCTAATGAGATAGAGATATTGAAAGAAGTCTGAAAGAAGTAATTTAGAAGTAATTTAGACTGCTGTTCCCATGTCCAGGTGTGTGAGAAAGGTACAGGAGAAGGAGTGGAAGAAGTGGGTAGGAGAGGGAGGGAAGAAAGGTGAGATGGGGAAGAAGATACAGAATCCATGTCTTGGGTGACAGACAAGCACTAGGAAGAACTTAAATCAGCCATAGGATCAAGCAGTCTGATATAAAAGTTCTTTCAAAGTAGATCTGTATGTGTAGCACTTGATGGGCTGTGGTTACCTACAGACATCTTTAAACTAAAAACTGAGACAAAGGGTGGTGACCTTGAAGGTATTAAGCCAAATCTGAATGTATGTAACCTACTTAGGTGTTCAGCTGGGCTGGAGTAGGAGAGATGGCCAGGATCTTGGGGACAGTTTGCCATGGACTCAACAGACAAGGCATAGAAATAAGGAAAAAGCTCCACTAAGCCTGATTAATACTGAGTATACTTGAGATGCTGACAAGAAGTTAAGAGTAAGCCACTTGCATCCTGAGACTTGGCAGTGGCCTTCAAGCTAGAAGTCATCTTCAAAGAGTTCAGAAGAAATAAATGCTACTAGGAAGCAAAAACTGGATTTGACCAAGCAAGTTTTTTCTATAGATGATTATAGCAATCTGAGTGTACAGAGGATGTGGAGAGCATTGAGGTAAGGTAAAGAGGGGAGAGAGTGGAAAGTATCTTGGTGGTAGCAAAGGACTAACTACCTAGCCGAGATAAGAAGTGGATAAGGATTGTTCCGGACCCCAGGCCTTCCAAGCATACGTGCGGAAAGCATCCAAACATTCCCCTGCCTCACAGGGGCTGATCTTCCCTGCGTCTGCAGCCAAATCTGACCAGCAAGGAGAAATTTGTTGATGAATGAGAAAGGGAAGAAACGTAAAGAGAGGCTTGTCCAGCTGCTTTACAGATATTAAGCATAAGAGAGGGAAACACATAAACAGGAGGAGAGACTAAGAAGGCAAATTTGGAAAACACAAAATTCTGTGTCTAGTTTCAGAATGCCCCTAGCCAAGGTGTATAAAGTCATCATCCTGCAGAGAGGCAAGAGAGGTATGTTCTGGCTGAACGAGGTCACTTAGCATGTGTTGGATCTGTGAGGGTCCCGTGCAGAGAATCAATGACTGGAAGACATGGTGAAGTCTTCTATGCAGGTCCCCCAAGTATCAAATAGGAGTGTCACTTTTTAATAGTACACTAAGTTAGGGGTGAGGGAACTCAGAATTATGATAGGGAAAGACCCTACTAGGGGATGGTCATCTTCTTCACAAGCTCTCTGCAGGGATTAAACTGGAGTTCTGAAAAATGTCCTCTACAGAAGGGCAGTCACATGTGGCGGGATGAAGGGAACTGGGGTACTGAGGCTGGAAAGAAAAAAGATGTTCATGTATATGAACAATGTGACAAAGAATGAGACCTCTCTCAGTAGCCCAGGAGTGTGGAACAAGGGCAGAGGATTTCACTCCAGGTTACCAGTTCCTCAACCAAGGTATAAGGGCTCATTTCTCATTAAGAAACACTACTAGGAAGTGGAACAGGCTGTGTGAGGAGAGAGTGAATGCCGGTCATTAGAGCCTTCCAAAAGGCTGGTGAACCAGAGAAACATTAACACTCAAATGTATACAAAGCAGCAGAAAGCCCTCCACTCCCATTCCAGTCTCAACCTTGATTACCTAGGTGACTTTTGGAAAGTTGCTTTTTGTCTCCAGGTATCAATTTATTTTCTTATCCCTAAACCTCTGGGATAGGACAAATGAAGCTCACATTTGCTTCAGCTTTGAGAGTCCATATTCCATACGTAAGCCCAGTGTCTGCCCTGCAAAGGGACTCCTCCACACCTATGCACATGTGTGGGCATGGTTTCCGAACCTTTGCTGGGAGGCCCCTGTGTCTGAGAAATGTGTTCCAGCAGGCCCAGGAAGCCAAAAGCAGCTGGTTCTGGCTGGGTCTGTCCAGAAAGGGGCTAGGCTCTGTGCTTCAGACACGTGGCCCGCACAATTCAATTCCCAGAGCCCTTCGTGGCCCTTCACTTCCTATGCGCTCCAAGCATTTGGTGTGTTATATTCAGGCTCCTTGCATATATGTTCCTGAAAAAAAATCTGACAGCCTGCTTTGAACAGCCACTTCTTCTCTGTGCCAGTTTTGGTCAGAAGTTTTGAAACGGCCTTCACTTTGTGTCATGCTGTATTTTCAAACACAGACACAAATCTCCTCTCAAGTCAACAGTACTTAAAATAGCTGTTGATGGCTCCACTCCTGCTTGCTGTCAGTGTTGCACCCCAGTCAAGGAGAAAGAGGCTTTTATTGATGGAATGGGGTCTGTGTCTACAGAGCAAGCACAGCAGGGCTGTGAGGTGCACTCTGGGTGCTGGTGTTGTGTTAAGTGGAAGATGCCTCTTTAGAAAGCTCATAAACACATTTTCAGTTTTGCTCCTTAAAGGTCCTACTTGTAGGCATTCACTTACCTTACAAAGTATGCTGCTATGTTAACGAATTATGTGTGCAGTGGATTTGTTCTCAACAAATATGTAGCAATTTTCAGGGTTTGTCCCCACACACACACAAAGAAAAAATCTAAGAGCAATTCTGCCTCCAAGGGATTGGGTTTGAATATGTCTTTTATGAGAATATTTAGAAATATCATTGCATTTATGGTTCTGACATCTATTCTTGGGGTAACCCTTTTAAGAGGCCCACGCATACATGGAAATCATCCTTTTTAAAGAAGCCGGTTAGCTTATGCCCCCTCCAGGATCCCTTGCCTGACAGCCCCCCTCTGGAATTGGTTTTCTGGGGCTGCCATGGCAATGCAGATAGGATAAAATAACAGAAATTTATTCTCTCCCAGCTCTGGAGGCCAAAAGTCTGAAATTGGTGTGTTACAGAGCCAGGTTCTTCTGTAGCACATCGGGCTTAGTCCATTGCACACTTTCTCTTAGCTTGTGGAGTCTGTTGGCTCTCCTTGGTCATCCTGGACTTGCCACCCACTGCACAACCAGTCACTAGCGCTGTCCCCATGGCATTTTCCCTTCCTTCCTGTCTGTCTGTGTCTCTCCCCTTCTTAGAAGGACAGCAGCATGTTAGATAGGGTTCTCTCTAGTCTAGTATGACTGCACCTTAACTTGATCATATCTGCAAAGGTGCTATTTCCAAGTAAGGTCATATCCACCAGTGCTGGAACTTAGGAACTTTGACATCTTTTGCTGGGGGCAAGATTCCACCCTTCAAATAGCCCTTCTTCCAGGCTGGTTTTAATGTCCCCCTTCTCTGTGTTTCCATAAAACTCATTTTAATATCTCACAGCAGGTCTCATATCTGACCATTTTCTAATACATTGTTTCTAATCATGGACTGCCCTATTGATGAAGAAAGGACTTACATGAGCAACATCTTGCTTGCAAAGTACCTAGCAAAACTAACAACATCTGGTAGGCATTCACTATTTGTCAAATGAAGCATTTCATTAACATCACTATGATCTTTTATGTCTATTCAATGGTAACATTTATTTATATTTATATAAGGTTATATAATATTGTCTTTGTTTTACCTAATTGCTGCCATTTACTGAGTACATTTGCTAGACACCACTGTTTTTTTCAAATTTTATTTATACCTCGCAAGAACACTAAATGATAACTATTATTTGATCCATTTTAAAGACACTGTGAATGAATTTAGAAAGACTGCTCTTCCTATGGTCACACAGCCAGTGTTTGGCAGCTCCAAGAGTTGGTCTTATGAATGTTTAATTGCAGCTGTGGACTCCTCACCTTTTGCTGCACCTTCACCTGGTGTATCAGATACTTCTGTTGGTAGTTACATGCCTAGTATTCATACTCACACTGAGGCCCAGAGAAGTGAAGAAGCTGTTAACCTTATATTACCCACCTGTGCTCTGATCCCTGAATTCAAGTTCATCTTTCTAAAAACTACTTTCCTTAGCGGTTCACAACACAGTTTAAGAGAATGTTTGAGAAAAGAAGGCCATGAAATGAAAAAACAATTACTAAACAGTTCATGTGCTTAACTGACCTTAGGAAAGTGGGGCATTGATCAGTTGCCACTGGAGACTGCTTATAAGTCTCCCATCCTAAGCTTTCAAGAAATCGACTGCCATTATATCATTTACCTTCTCTGCAGGATGGCAATAGATCAAAGGGAAATTAGTAAGCTTCCTAGAGAAAGGGGAGGCCCTCCAGCACATGACTTGGGACCTGGACCCCCCCCCCTTAAACTTTCCCTGGATTTGTGGGGTCCTCTGACTACAGAGCTTCTGGAGCCTTCACTCCCAGGGTTCAGCATCTACACAGGCTTCATGCCCAAAGCTGGGGTCCCATGTCTGATAACTGGGTTGCCAGTCACCTCCCCAAATCTCAGCCTCTGTTGTGTGTATCCTGTCTTGCTCTTCCAGGTGAGATCCAGCATAGGTAACCTGCTAGATAGAGTTCCAACTCCTAAACTGTAATGCTATGGTGTTGCTATCAAACCCCATTTCCTCTGGACTGAGTCAGAACCTTGAACTTGAACAGGAAAGCCTATTACCTGAAGCAGAGTGCCCTGGTGTGGCTGTCCTGCTACACTGGACAATGTTTTATCTGCTGTAATGATCTGTATGCTTAGACTCTTCTGCAGGAGACCCTGCCTGGAGGAGACCAGCAGTGCTCCCATCATGTGCTCTGATTACCTTCCCTGTGATTATCCTCTTGGAGCATAGTGCTCTGTGTTCTGGCCTAGAGTTTTTTCTGGCACTGACAGCTTGTTGGCCCCAGCCCAGCCCAGCCTCCCCACTCACACCTAACCTAGTATGTCTGCCTTGCCAGGAAAAAGGCCTCTACTGACTTTCTAATGCAATCCAGTTCTCAACTTGAATGCGAGACTCTGTACTAGAAATAGCAGAAAAAATTGAAACCATTGCTCGAGGATAGTACAGAGCAAAGAAAGACTGACAGGTGGCACAGACTGTGCAGAGTATGGTAACAGATCATGCCTCTGCCTTTTGGGGGCTGCCATCTCAGTAAGAAGCAAGTGTATGGCAGGGTCCCTTCTGATATGCATGACCCAGTCAGCCCCTTGTAGCCCTTTGGAGCCATGGGAGGTTATTTGAGTTCCTCAGCCTATCTGACTCTTGTGTAGTTCTCTTCCTGGAAGGCTGTTTGAACTTCAGCTCATATATTCATATGTGATCCCTCTGGTAGAGGAGGCCCCTATCCTTTGTCCTTACTTCAAGCCCTGTGATTTTCCAAGTGGAGAATTACTCCACTGAAGATAATTACTCTGACTGCAGATCCAGGTAAAAGTAAATGCCCAAGAAATGCTGAGTGATAGATAGATAGATAGATAGATAGATAGATAGATAGATAGATAGATAGATAGATAGATAGATAGATAAAACACATGAATGAAATCAATCACAAGTACTCAAGAAATGTCGGATGAATGAGATAGTTAATTAACTGATTGTCCCACCATGCCTTTAGAAGCCTAAACAAAACTCTGAAACCGCACTGAAAAATCCTCATCACACTGTTAAAACACTGGATTTAAATCAGTGAGTTCGACTTCTGTTATAGTTTTTGTTTTCTCCAGTTGAGAACAGACAACCAAAAAGAAACATTGCTATGCTTCAGCATTCTGCTCTGCGCTCAGAGCTAACAATACAGAGAGGAGCTAGACAAAACCGTGATGTAAAGTGAATAACCCTTTTCTTACATAAGCATAGTTTGTAAAAGAAAGTTCTACTGTGTACTTTTTAGATCCTTTCATATTGCAACTTATGCCATTGTCCTTTTCCCAGAGCAAACTGTGATGTATTATCTCTGAAATTCACAAGGGAAGCTTCTCCACCCCAGACCAGAACTGACCCTTACGACTTTGTGTTGTCTTCACCTTTGTCTTTCTGTGTGTATGTGTCTTTCTCGGATTTTCAACATTTGTGCATGGACTTTAATGAGTTAGTATATAACATGCTTTTGTGCTGTGTGAGAAAACAATTTCCATCTGTTCATATATTGTTAAAAAGTAATGGTTTCTTATTTTTAAAGAAGTCTAATTCATCCTTTCTTTCTCTATGCAAATGCTAAATCTGAGACCCTTTGAGGTCTAACATAATTTAAGACTAATTCCTTTCAAGCTACTGAGTTCACTATGCAGATTTCATTAAACCTCATAGTTTCTCCATATTTATGTCTCTGAAAAAGCAAAGCAATTTCCGCTGTATATTAAAACATTTTGCTCAGGGGTAATGTCTTTTGTCACCATTTCTGAATATTTATTTATTTATTTGGTCCTCAGGAAAAAAAAAAAATAGAAGTCTGCTGAAACTAAAAGAGAAATATACTCACTTCGCTCCTTGTCTCATTTGTGCAGAACATCTGCTTATTATAATTTGTAGGGCTCACGTTTCAGGGTTTGCAGTCTTGAATGGTTTCTATCTTAAATCTTGCTGTGCTGGCAGTCAATAGTGAGGGCAAGGCCAGAAAGAAAGAGATGGAACCTAAACACAGGAAGAGATGAAATAAAAGACACAAGCCAATCTCTCTATTGCCAATATTTCTATTTCTAATATATTCATTTTGGAAGCCAATATATTATTTCAATGATCATGATGTTAAAAACCATTCTCTTCTGTAACTTATTTAGAATGAGCATCTGCATCAGCAGAAAAAAGATCTTATTTTATTTCGAGGTTAAACATTTTAAGGAATAGTGGCATGTTGGTAATTCATCAAACTGGGCCACTGTAAGCAGAAACATTAAAATAGTTGAAGTATGTAATACATGTCTAAATATGGAAATAAAGACCTGGGTCCTAGTTGAGACTCTTGTCATTTGCTTGCTTTATGATGTGTGATATTTTATTTAACTGCTTTAAGCATCAATGTATTTATCTGTAAAATGGGAATATTATCAGTGAAGTATTAAAGGACTGCATGAATAACCAGAGTTTGAATCTTTTCCTTATCATTTTTAACACTTCATATCTTTTGTATGTCAATACATCTTTTAGTATGATTAGCACAGCTACCTGGAGCACTAATACTTGAAAAGATAGCTTGGTCAAATAGTACATGTCATAGAAGAAGTAACTAAAAATGTAATTATAGAGGAAGTGCCTAGAATGTCAAGATAGCTACTTTGAAATACAATGCCTATTTGGCATTTATATATAGGGTTATTTCAAAAAGACACAAATACATACACAAAATAAAAATGTTTCACTAAAGTCATGCTGTCATGCTATCAAATTAAATGGAGTTTCTAACAAAAGGACACATCTCTTTAGGTTATAGATCAGGATCATGCTGTTTATATTGTTGAACCCATAAGAGTTTTTTAAGGTAGCTATTTTTAAGGTAGCTATAGAAATATATCTGTCTTTTCCCAGAAAAGAGAATTTTGGGGGCTGGCAAGATAGCTCCGCAGACTAAGCACCTGCTTAGGCAAGCACAGGTACCAGAGTTTGATCCCCAGCACCACAGGCAGTGCCAGCCCCACCACCAGGTGGGCTGAGCTGGTCACAGAGTCTGGGCGTAGTGGCTCATGCCTGTAATCCCAACATTGCGAGGCTGCAAACTGGAGGATCACTATGAGTCCAAGCTACATAGTGAGACCCTGTTCCAAATACATTAAAAAAGGGAGAGAATTATGCCAAACCTCCTGTATCATTCTGTAATGTCCTAATAAACATGGATTGTAGTTGTCATTGTGCCTGCCTCTGGGATCATCCACCTTTCAGCACAGGGAAGCAGGTAGTGAGCATGTGGAGGGTAGAGGCATGAGCTGGAGAGCAAGAACCCAAAAGCAAAGGGAGAGGGGAAGGAGGAATGTGAATGACCAGAGATGAGGAGAGAGCAAAAGATAGAAGAAAGAGAGATAAAAAGTTTCATCCTTGCAAAGTGCTGGAGAGTCACCATGTCCTCTCCTGGGGTCACTATCATTGTACCTCAGTCAGTTATCACTGCCACAAAGAATACTGTTTTCTGAAAACATAAAAACTCCCAAGAGATCTCCTTGCAGCTGCTCTTACAAACTCAGTCCAGTATTTTAACAGCCCAGACTATTAGGGAACAAAAAAAAAAAAAAAAAAATCTTTTTTTTTTTTTTTTAATTGACAGATACAGTGCATATATTTGTCATGTAAAACATGGTGTTTTGAAGTATATATGGACATTGTGGAATGGTTAGATCTAGCTGATTACCCTTTGCATTGTCTCACATAGTTATAATTTTTGTGTTGGGAATACTTATCATCCACTGTGCATATTTAAAGAACCTATAATCCCAACACTTTGGAAAGTTGAAGTAAGAGGATCACAAGTTTGAGCCCAGCCTGAGCAACTTAGTGACTTAGCAAGACCTTGTCTTAAATTTTCTTTAAAAAAATGTTTTCAGAGGCTGGGGTTGATACAGTAAAAGCTTTTGACAAAGTCCAGCAGTCATTCATGATAACAGAAAATGTATAGAAAATTGGAACCGATGGCCTTTATTTCAATCTAATAAAAGCTATCTATGACAAACCAATAACCAGCATCATAGAAAATAGACGAAATCTTTCATTCTAAAGTCAGGAACAAGACAAAGATGCCTACTGTCACCATTCTTATTCAATATAGTTCTGGATACTTTAGTCAGAGCAATTAGACAAAAGAAAAAAAAAAAAAAAGGAATAATCATTGGAAAGGAAGAAGTTAAGTTACCACTGTCTATGGATGGCATGTATTCTACATAAAGGTCTCAAAAATTCCACCAAAAGATTTCTGAATTTAAGATGCAAATTCAGTAGCGTCACTGGAAACCTCAATATTCAAAAACCAGTAGTATTTCTCTACATGAATAACAAATGCATTGAGAAAGAAATTAGGTAAAAACACATTTAACAATAGCATCAGAAAAATGAAATACCTAGGAATCAATCTAGTGAGGATAGTAAAAGACCTGTACATTGAAAACTACAGTTCTCTTTAAAAGATGATTGAAAAGGATATCAGAAAATGCAAAGATTTCCCTTGATCTTGGGTAGAAAGAACCAATAAAATGAAAATGGCCATACTTCCAAAATTATGCAGATTCAATCAATTCCTATACAACAGCATATCTCACATAATGAGAAAAAATCCTGAAGTTAAATTGGAACCAGAAGCGAACTAGAATAGCAAAAGCAGTTCTGGCAGAAAGACAAAGCAGGGAGCATCACAATAACTGACTTGAGATTGTACTACAAAGCTACTATGATACAAACAACATGGTGCTGGCCCAAAACAGAGCTGAAGATCAATGGAACAGATTAGAAGATGTAGAAACAACTCCAGACATACTTAGCCATCTTATCTTTGACAAAGATGCCAAACATATTCTCTAGAAGAAAGTCTCTTTAATAAATCACGCTAGAAAAACTGGCTCTGAGAAAGTAAAAATGAATAAATAAATAAAAATAAAAAATAGACTGGGCATGGTGCTGTGTGCCTATCATCCTAACTCTTGGGAGGCTGTAGCAGGAAGATTACTATGAGTCCGATATATGTAGTGAAACCCTATAGACCTTGTACTAAATACAAAAAATTTAAAGTATTTTTAAAACTGGCTCTGTACATGCCAAACATTAAAACTGGACCCATATCTTTCACCATGCACTAGAGTTGAGATGGATCACAAATCTAAATATAAAAGAGAAACATTAAATCTGGTGGAAGATAGAATAATTATAACTCTTGAAGACATTGGTGTAGACAAAGACTTTATGAACAAGACCCCAGTTGCGCAGGAATCGCCACAAAAAATCAACAGCTAGAATATCATTTTACTAAAAAGCTTTTTCACAGCAAGAGAAATCACCAATGGAGTGAAGAGATAACTGGTGGTGTGGGAAAAAAGTGTTTGCCAGCTATTCCTCAAAGGATTACTATCAAGAGCCTGAGGTAAAGAACTCAAAAAAGTCAGATTCTTCAAATTTTAAAGACCCAATACAAAAACAGGCATTTGAGATGAATATATAATTTTCAGATGAAATAGCAAAAAATATTTTAAAGTGTTCAACAGCATTGATCATTTGAGATGCAGAGTAAAACAATGCTGAGATTTTGAGGTTTTTCTCTCAGCCCCAAAACAATAGTTATTATCAAGAAATCAACCAACAAATGCTAGAGAGATTGTGGGGAAAAGTGAACCCTTCTCCACTGTTCATGGGAGTGTAAACTTGTGCAACCACTATAGAACTCGGCATAGAGAGTCCTAATTTAAAGAACAAAAACTAGGAACGTAGGTCCCATTTGATCCAGCTATTTCCACTCTGGATATATTCTCCCCAAAATTAAAAGCATCATATTACAGCAATATATGCACACCGATGTTTATAGTGGCACAGTTCGTGATAGCCAAATAGCCTAAATGCCCATCAACTGGTGAAGAGAGAAAGAAAATGTGATTTTATATATATATATATATATATATATATATATATATATATATATATAT